>JASCZI010181248.1:271048-284647 GCA_036250425.1 Stylosanthes scabra | reverse complement strand
CAGACAGTTACAAGATTAATGACTCAATGTAATGAAAAGGCCTTTGAGTTGGAGGTACGTAATATCTTAGCCATGTTAGAATATTTCTTGACTAATCAATTTATGTCCTCAAACTATTTGGTAATTGCAGCGTGCATGTTTACCATGCTCCATGGGCAATGCTAGTCATTCACTTGTAATAACTAATGTCTTCTACATTATCTGTAGTTAAAATCTGCAGACAACCGTGTCCTTCAGGAACAACTAAATGATAAGGTATCCGTGTTTTCTCTAAAATTGGGTTTCCCGTTTGCATTATATCTTCTTTATTCTTTTAAGCTTACCAAACTTTTTTGTTATCCTTTTTTATTCCTTAATGTTGAAGATGTTGCAAATGTCTTACAATTATGAGTTCTCCTATTTTGACATTCTTCTTTGATTTGTCTTTTGTTGACAGTGTAATGAAAACAAAGATTTGCAAGAAAAAGTAAAGCTACTAGAGCAGCAACTGGCAGCCGTTGCTAGTGTTACATCGATGGTGTCTTCAGAAAGGCCCATATCTGGAGGACGCATTGATGAGTTAAAAAAGAAAATACAGTTCCAGGTACCTGAGAATTTATTGCATGCGTTGCTTTTGCAAGGAAAGTGGAAACCACATTCTAAAAGCTAGTTATCAAGGGAAAAGAACCACTCTCTTTAAATATAACATCAAGCATTCCATACTATTTGATGTGAGACTTTGATCATCCCATAATACTCAAGCCCTAAACAATACACCGGTCCTACAGAGATGACGTCCAAGGTGGCTTCACTATATCAACGCTCACCCAGCGCCCAGCAGTAGCCACTCGGCCATCGACTATCAATATTCGATATTTACCTTAATCCAGCCTCTGGTCCCACTCTTTCATTTTTTCATCCCTCTTTTCTCTCATCCTTGTGCTGTGAATAAAAGGCAAAAGAGCTATTGTTTTGCTGAATGGATTATATGCTTTCAAATATCATTTGCTGCTTTCCGTTCCTTCTATTATTTTACATTCCTTTGCCGTACCTAGATTATTATCAATGAAGGAAAGGTGGCATGGGATTACATCTTTACATTTAAAATAACTTCCGAGGTCTTTTCTATTTAATTTCACTAAAGTGACATTTATCTTCTCTTATGTTATCAGGAGATAGAAAATGAAAAACTAAAGCTAGAGCAAGTTCACTTATTGGAAGAGAATAGTGGATTGCGTGTGCAGAATCAGAAACTCTCTGAAGAAGCTTCTTATGCCAAAGAGCTTGCCTCTGCTGCTGCTGTAGAACTGAAGAATTTGGCTGGGGAAGTCACAAAACTTTCGTTGCAGAATGCGAAATTGGAAAAAGAATTGATGGCTGCACGAGACGCAGTCAACTCTCGCAGTGCTGTTACGACAAATGGTATCAACCGCAAGTACAATGATGTTAGATCCGGGAGGAAGGGGAGATTTTCTAGTCGTACTAATGAAATTTCAGGAGCTGGTCTAGATGACTTTGAGTCATGGAGTCTTGATGCTGAGGATTTGAAGATGGAACTGCAGGCTAGGAAACAGCGAGAAGCAGTTCTTGAGGCTGCATTAGCTGAGAAGGAATTTATGGAAGAGGAATACAGGAAAAAGGCTGATGAGGCCAAGAAGAGAGAAGAAGCCCTGGAGAATGATTTGGCAAATATGTGGGTCCTTGTTGCCAAGTTAAAAAAGGAAGGGGGCACTGCCCCAGAATCAAACATTGATAAGAAAAATGATGGCGCAGAGCATATGGAGAATCCAAAAACTGATGACATTGAAAATATTGAACCTAAGGAGCATGTTTTGAATGTATCAAAACCAGACATTGATATTCCCAAGGATGAACCGTTAGTTGCTCGCCTTAAGGTAAGCAATTTTTTTAGTTATTTATATGGCTTAAACATTTTTTTTAGTTATTTATATGGTTTGTTGTTTTGGTAAAATTCTTGGGGTGTTTTTTCTTTGATCACCAGAATATGACATAGTACCACTTTCTGTTTTTCTTCCTAAAATTTTTCCAACTTTGTTGGCAGACAAGATAGGCTTAGTGTTAAATGTTTTGGGGTAGACACCAAAAAAGAAAAAAGTTTTGGGGTGAATGGTCAAGCAGTTTGTATTGTGAAAAAAATTGATAGAATTTTGCCTAAAGTATGGTCATGAGAGAAGGAAACCTGTTTTTATGCCATAATAAGAGTAACCTAGCGATCAAGAAAAACTATAGGTGAATGAAATCATTAGTAGAATTGTAGAGACTAATATATAAATGACTTGGCTATATATAGAAAGTATGTATGATAGGACTACTAAAGCATTATCGATCTTATGTATTCAACTTCACCTGATGGGAAAGTACTTCGTTTGTTATTAGGTTTGGCAAAGCACATTATTATTTTCATATTTGCTGCAAAATCATGTAATCATTGATGAAATAAATGATTCTTCAAATTTAGCTTTTGAACTATGATTTTTCTCTTCAGGCACGCATGCAAGAGATTAAAGAGAAAGAACTAAAAAACTTTGGGAATGGTGATGCCAATTCCCATGTTTGTAAAGTGTGTTTTGAATCTCCAACTGCAGCAATCCTTCTCCCATGCCGGCATTTTTGTTGTAAGCCTTTTCCAAGCTTGTCTGAATATTCTACCCTTGCAAATTTTTTAGTTTTTTTCCTTTGAATTTACTCTATTTTCTGGTCTGTATACTTACAGCTTCTCGTTTGCTCTTTACAGTGTGTAAATCTTGTTCACTTGCTTGCTCCGAGTGCCCCATATGTCGCACCAATATTACGGATAGACTTTTTGCTTTCACACCTTAACCCTTTCAATAAAGAGGTCCTTCAATTATCTTATAATATTTGTATCAACGTATAAGCTTTTATACAGTATAGTAAGAAAATTTAACGTGTTTCTGTTTGTCTGCTTTAAATTTTTGCAGGGTTCTATTGCATTGAATTAATATATTTCATGCAATTATGGATGCAATTCTTTTATTAGTTTGCCTGTATGTAAAACCATTTTAAAGGTATATCAAAATCTTATTTCCTTTACTCTGCCCCAAGAGAACTGTATAATAGGGGGAGACGGGTGCGGGGAAGAATGTAAAAAGGGGAACAGTATAAACTTCACTGCTGAAGTACATATTCACAATGTATGCTTCCTTTCTGTAATACATCAGAAAATTTTTTTGTCCATCCTCTCTAGTCTGTATCTTATTATCTTATATCCTTTGATTTGGGTATAAAAAACAGCCACGTTTGGATTCCTCTTAAATCCACTTCTAGTTTTTAAAATGAATTTATATTTTTTAAATAGCAAATTGATATGAATTGTCGACATTCTTTATTTTGCCGAGTGATCCCATAATACTAGTCCAAGAAACATAATCTGTTCAAGAAAAGATACACCTTTGTTTTGTAGGTGCTATTGTCCGTTCGTGTGACTCTTCAAAGGTTTAATCCTATTTCAGTCCTATTTCTTATGTTGAATTGTTGACGGCTGCAGTATTCGTGGGAATTGTCCTGCTTGAAAGGTATCAACTAAGAGTTGAACAGTCTATACCAGATGTTTTCTATCATTAAATTTAGAAAATTACAAATCTGATGTTCGATATTCTTTATGTTGAAAGTTGAATGAATTTATTCTAGTTTGAAAATTGATGCTATGTGCATCAACTATTTAAGATGAGAAATGTTATATGTATCATTTTTATATGCATTTTTTTTTTACTCTTGAAAAAATAAAAAAGTTTATCTTTAATATTATAAATTTTTGAGAAAACGTGCCGAAAAAAATAGCGCGAACAACTCTGATTAAAGATTAGCAGATTCTGCCCTTCTTAGTTCTTACACAAAAAAAAAAAGAAAAACAAGAAGAGCGTAATATAGAAATTACTTGTGTTACCGGCATCTTCCTAACTTGGTTTGGTCAAACTTATGATTATATGTGCATTTCAAAAGAAAGCTTTTGGAACTGTCTACTTTTTATTCGTGTGTATAATTGAATAGCACATATTCAACACTCGAGTACCCACCATGGAATTCAAAGTCGTGATACTGAAAACGATTTTACAAGTTGCTTGTGAAATTGTCAATAGGCTTTGTCAAATATTAAGCCTGTAGTGCTATGCTCAACATTCTCGACCATGGATAAGTAATTACTCAAAAACTCTAAATGATATGTAAAAGAACATGAATAATTCACATAAAAAAGATAAGGTAATAGTCTTCTGAATTGAGAGTAAATAATACACACGCAATCTAAATGCTTATGAATGATCATGACTTATCATAACCGACAAAAACCGTAATACAACTAAACTATGAAATACTGTCGGTTTTATTAGCATTGACCAACAATTATAAAAAAATTGAGTGCTTTGAATTTGAAGGGACACCAACTACCTTTTTGTATGCGTAAAGCAGCAACTTTTCTCTCGCAATCAAGTTCTAAAAGGTGTTAGCTGACTTACAGCTTAAGGAAGCAAGTAGAGTATTTTATCCATTTCTGTGCTTAATATTTAATGAAAGATAAATGAAGAAACAAAAGGACTGAAATCAAACCCTAAAATGTAAAGATATGGTCAAATAAACAGAAACAAGTACGAATTGTAGATAAGCAGAAAAGGGATATATTGTGGAACAGATTTTTACAGTTAGTTGTTAATGAAGATTGGAGGACTAAGTTGAGGAACACTAGAACAAAAAACTTTCTGTATGAGTAAAATTTCCAGCTTCCTTGGCATTGAACTCCAACTAGAGAACTGAGAACTGATCTGAGAAACAATCCAAGTGCTAGGTTTAGGGAATTGAACTTAAAAATTGTGGCAATGGAAATAATAAACACAAGGTGTGACTGACATGAAGATGTTGATCCTGCAACACAAAAAACGTAACAGCGTTGATTCCAAGTGGTGGAGTAATTCTGATATATAATGAGAGTGAGTGAAAGATAAAGCTAAGGTGTTCAGCAAACCTTACAGAAACCATTATTAGGTGGAAAGGAAGCATCAAGAAGGTCTTCGAAGCAGTAACCGGGAATGGTTTGAATCAAGTATTCGGATATGCTGCTTGTGGAAGGCGAAGCGGTGTCGCTATTACTAGTAGTGGCCACAGGAATAATGTTGATGTTGTCTTCAATATTATTATTGGATGATGATGATCTGAAAGCAGTGGATGTGGATCTCTTCAACCTTGAACGGGAGGTTCTTGCCTCCGTTGAGCTGGTGACCGACGAGGAAGCCGTGGTGTCGAAGGAGGTAGCAGAGAGCTTGACACCGGTGAGAAGGAACCTGCTATGATTCTGCGTGTGTTGGTTGGCTTTGTGGATAGGAAGGTCGCATTCTCTGCAAAGTATTGCTCTGTCTTCTTTGCAAAAGAGATAAGCACGCCTGTCTTGGCAGATATCACAGCGAGGGGTGTCTTTGGAGGAGGAGGAGGAAGGGTGGTGGAGAGCGAAGCGCGTGTGCTTGGTTGCGAGCTTGTTAGCATGGTGGATTGTACGGTCACAGGCATGGCAGAGGGCGGCTTCATCTGCAGGGCAGAATAGAGAAGCCTCGTCTTTGTCACACACATCACACTGGATCTTCATCTTTCTATCCAATAATGCTCTTGCTTCTTTCTTTCTTTCTTTCTTTCTTTCTACAATTTTAATAGTATTGGATTTGGAATGGGGGAATGGGGGAATGGGGACAAAACAATTATGGGCGACTTAGCATTTGGGTCCAGAAACAACTAAGAGCTAGGAATTAGGATCAGGTCAGTGGCTATATATTAAGTATTAATGGCATTGCTATCAGATAAAGTTTGCCTTTCCCTTTCCCTTTCTATGATTAATGAGGGTGCAACTTGTCTCATCTCATTCTTATTATTATTATTTCTAAAGAGATGGAAAGAAGAAGAGGAAGAGAAGTAGCAAATAAAATGGTTTATTTGAGTGGTGTGCTGGGATGAAGTGGATGGGCATGATGTTCACTGTTATATCATTTGTAGCTGCTGCTTCTTAGCTTAGCTTGTTTCTTTATCACCGCTCACTTCTCACTGCTGAGGCTCAACATGTCGGCTATTTCCTACACCGCAGGGAAACTTCCCATTTTAAATAAGATATTTTGTTTTTAATCAGTTTTATTATAAGATATTTTAAAAAATATATATTTTTTTAAAACCAAAATATCTGAAAAAAGAAAAAGGTTGAAAATGATCTAACGTAAACCTCAAGATTTTCCAGTCATTTCGTGACATTCTAAAGCTTTGATGTGCCATACCTGAAAAAGAAACCTTACGAATATAAAGCAAGCAAAAATATTGGTCCCCGCTGATCAAACTCTTTTTTTCTGTAATATATAATCTCAAACTCTTTTGATCTCCCTTTAGAAAAAGTTTATATCGATAAATCTTATGGTTTCTGTTTCCATCCAAATTCTAACTCGCCCCAACCCTGCTCTAAATCTGCACCACCGCTACTCCTCTAGTCTAAGTAAAAAAAAATATACTCTAAATTATTGCTATATCATTGCCCAAATTCTCAAAATTGTTAATGATAAATAGTAGGGACAGCACAAGCAACCATGTTAAGCCCTTGATTTAATGCTCCACATTATATAAGCATAAAGTACTTGCGTTGCATTAAAGGTTTCGTGTTTATTTCGTAGACACTTTTTTGTTGTAAAATAGTAGTATACCTTGATAACAAACAAATGTCATCTTAAAAGCTTGCTTCAACCAAATTATATGATTCCTTCATCCCATTAATATTCTATCTGAAGTCACTAGTATGAAACTAAAAGATGTTATGAAAATCATATATATTTGCTCAGATTTTATGAGCCTTCTTATTTGTTTATATACGGTTCCGATAATGAGTCTGGATTCAATTCATGACGGTGATAGCATGATGTATGTGCTGCCCATTTTGAAGGTTTGTGGTTGCGTCTTAAATTGGAAAATAATAACAATATTAATAAATAATAATAGATTCATTACTTTTGGTAGTTGTGATAGGCCCGTGGCCGAGAGCCTACCTTCACGTAAGAATAACTTTTCGTATTTATAAACTACGTACAAAACTTAATTATTGCAGATTTTTCTCTTAGCTTCCTTGCATCATACCCAGTACCTACCATGAATTTACAAGCAATGATATTTGAATTTGGGAATTATTAGGCCAGACGAAAAATTTAAAGTTGACAAGTGAGGCTTAACATCATATCTCAAATTAGCATTGGAGAGATACATGAGGGAAATTGGAACGTATAAGATGGGAAGATTAAAGAAGACGACAAGTTAACACTTTTTAATTTCAAACAAGATATGGATTATGATATCCTTTGGGAATCTTGATAAATAAAATATTTAATTTTGTACAAGATATGAAGTTGTCAACATCCAATACTAGAAGAAGATAAGAAAGGAGAGCTTTGCAGTTTGTGATCATCACGGATTTAAATCTTATATTTTCGATACTGCATATCACATGCTCATCAGTGTGCCCTCCAAAATAATTGACACCAACCAAAACATGTGAACACCAGTACACCACTCAAGTGTCTAAGCTCTTTACTCTTTTTCTCTTTTTTGTTTCTTTTTTTTTTTGGTTAAGACTAAGCTCTTTATTCAAACAGATCAACCCAAACAATTCGATAAAATTTTTGGGCCTTTTAGCCCAACTACTTTCTGTTTGAGCACACTCAGGCCCTGCATCAACACCCAAAAAATGTAGTTTGTTCCTTTAAATGCTAACCATCAATATTTCAACCGGCAAACCTAAGATAGCTAAAGTTTTAATATCTTTTGAAACTATTGTCTGAGAATATTAATTGCATTGAAGCTTTTATGATCCCGGGAACATGTTATTATGGCAAGGAAATTCTCGGGTATGCTATACAAGAACTCATACAGGGTTAATGTGTGGTGGTGATCAAATATCAACACTCAAATAAAAGGTTATAATTAGTTGAGAACTCCATCAAATATCTATGTGTTTAGTCTTTAAGAAAAAGTAATTAAAGATTAGTTGGAAGGAGGGCTACAGATTTCAATGCGGGCAAATATATTTAATTTGGATTGCCGCACTTTAATTTCCATGTTCTCACTGCCCATTGGGCAACACCCTGCTCTCATGATTATTTTTCCCAACAGAACATGCAAGCAAGCAACTTTTGACTATTATGAACTTTTTTAGCATGCATAAGTCAATAGAAAACACAGAATTAGAATGTACTGGTATTCAGCATTAAGTGATATTGAATTTTAATATATATATATATTTTGAAGATTAATGGCTACTATTACATTTTTGTATTTTTTTACATTTTTACATTTGTATCGAAGATGACCTCAGGTAATTAACTACATGATTTTTTGTGAAAGTTTGTAGAGGAAGAATGATCGAAGCAAAGTTTAATGATTGGAACATGAATTTTCCTGTTGCATATAAACTAATCATGCTTTATGGCGCTAGTGGTTTTACTACTGCAAATGTATACATATAGCTGCTACGGAGGACTTAACTTTGTTGTGTTTCTTAAAAGATAGAATTGCTTTTCAGTTGATAGCTTGTTGAATTCAGGTCTTTGTTACTGTGTGGGTAAACGTAGGTCTAAGGCTACAAATAAGTACCTTTTATTTGAAAGGACAAATACTATTTAATTTACAACAATGTTGTCAATTATTGTCAAGATAGACACCAAAAAAAAAAAAATTGTCAAGATAGTTGAGAGTTGAGACCCTCCTCCAATAATAATACTTGTGTTATGTTGATGCCTATGTTAATTGTTGAGAATCGATCAATGCAATTCTAGTAATAAATAATTTGAAGTAGTGATCCATTTAACTAAGCTAAAGCGCCGCAAAACACTACTTAGCTGCATTTCATTATATATATGTGTCGATCACGAGATGTTTCTCCTTCCAGTTACTTAATTTCTTAATTTCCTGGTAAGGTTATTATTTTAAACATAACCTAGAATTGATTCTTGTGCTCTATTTATATAGCAGATGAGAGTGAAGACAATTATTGCTTCCTTGTATAGGTAGCTAGCAGTTGAACACAAGTGAGAAGAGAAGAAAGAATTGTATGTCAAGTGTGTGATTCAAATATTAACAAAAAAAGAAAAGGAGATGCTAACGGGAACAAACAGGAGTAGGAGTAGAGAAGAAGAAGAAGAAGAAAAAGGGATAAAGTTGGGTCCAATGATAAGTAGCGGAAGTAGTTCAAGAAAGTGCCAAGACTGTGGGAATCAAGCGAAGAAGGAGTGTTCATATTGGAGGTGCAGAACCTGCTGCAAGAACAAGGGCTTCCATTGCCAAACCCATGTCAACAGCACTTGGGTCCCCGTCCACACAAGGCGCCAAAGGGAAACGGAAACCCAAGATTTAGATAGTAACCACCACTTTCAGTTTCAGTTGCACCACCCAATTCCACCACCGCATATCTCCAAAAAGCACAAACCTGCAGGTTCCTTCATTCAATTCCTATTTTCATTTCAATACACCTATCAACTCATCATATATACATATATCTTTCAGGTGTACACAAGTTAAAGTTCCCATCTGCTACGAATTCCATGGCTGTATTTCGGCGTGTTGAGGTTAGATCCATGGATGGTGCTGTTAACGAAATTGCCTATCAGACATGTGTCAACATTGGAGGACATGTATTTAGTGGTCTTGTATATGATCAAGGCCCTGATTTTCTTGATGATCATCAGCAGCAGCAGAATCTCAATCATGGTGCAATTATGCCTCCAGATAATGATGATGAGCCTTTCTTGCCACCGCCACCATCTTCGAATTCAGAGCCGCTATGTACGCCCTACTTCCCATTCCCAAAACCATAGGTGCTGCATCATGCATGTTATAATGTAACACATGGACATAGATTTAGATGGATCAATATTCAATCCATATAGCATATACAATTTAAGGCCTGCACCTAGGTTTTGCAGTTTTGTCTTATTCTTATCATGATGTGATTCAACATTCACTTTTTGGCTTCGATAGATCTTAATTCATGCTGTATGTTTTCCTCAACTTAATTACATATCCTTCAATTCTCTGTATGCTGCTACTTTTGAGAGCTTAGACCAAATTAAATAGTTGGAACTACTTTCCATACCTTCAACACCATACAAGCAATATATAAATAATTCTTTCCATGTGCCGTGTCTATATCTGCCGCATCAAACTCAACTTTCTAGATAGGAACAACCACTCATATACATATACATATATATCATACTTCACATACAATCATAAAATAACTAAAATAGACTCCATGTGTTGCTACTTAAATTACTAGTGTTCTTTTTTTCTTTGTCTTTGTTCCAAGCACGCATGGTGGGCGCTTTTGTCTATTTATACAATGCAAATTAAATATACAAGTTATTTACTTATTTATCAGAACAATGCATGGTTGATTATAAAATTTTCAAAATAATTAATGCCATGAGCTTGCCAGTACATACATACAAGTTACAACCCTATCATGTTTTCTAACTAGGAACTCACATATACGATCGAGCAAATGACATGATATTTTGGAATTTAGAAAGGAATAAGTATAGTTTATATCATATATTTGACACGTTTTTTTAATTTGTGAAATGTATGTTCGGCTAGATATTATGAATTTGCAGTTATTTATATTGTTATGGCATCTTGTAAATTTAATTTAATTAATATGGGTTTTTGCAGTTTGCATACTAGCTTGATTAACCGCGTGCGGTTATGCTTTAATTCTATAGAAAAACATTCTCTCTGCTGGCAATAACAATGGACTGATACTCCTAAAGACGTCGACACATAATAAAGACCTAATCAGGAATATATTCTTTGTACTTGAAATTAACTAAAGAATTCATGTTTATGAAATCCCAAATTTTCTGCATCACCTACAGTTTTATACTCAACTACTATTAAAGAAAAAATAACAAAAACCTACTAATAACTAGCTAAGAATGTTTTTTTTTTTAATAAAAAAAGGAGAGAGTGAAAAATAAAATTATTGACTTCAAGTGTATGTTACAGTTAACTTGGTTACATAGATGTTATAGTTCCAGTCTTCCAGACATGACATTTATTCCGTTTAAGTTTTTTTAACATATAATTCATGTATAGCATAGCAGAATGTGACGGGGATGGACACCCATTTACGAAATTACAAACTTGATTCTCTGTTTTGGAATATCATGTTAAAGTAATGGCTATTAAAGTATAGTTTGATGCATGAACCCAAAATATAGTATTTTACTTTGATGCTTTGCTTCTTGTAATTAACCTGCCATTAGATGCTGGTCTAATCATAACAAATATTATAGTTATATCATGTAAATAAAGAGCATTGTACGTTGATTTGTTATAGTCCTAATAAAGAGCCTTAAATCTAAAGTGTTCTTTTTGTAATAGTTGAATATCAACTAGTTTACACCGTTAAAAAAGAAATCAAATAAAAGTATGTTCTACATTTACATTACTCGACTCGCGTGTTTTTAACCTTTCTTTTTAATGGCTTGTATTACGTGAAAAAGGATGACCAGGTTATGTGTATAATGCATTCATATGCTCTTTACCTAGTTCTTATTATTGATCAAATACAATACATAATAATAACACAATAATAAGTGTCTAATACTAGGTTCCTAAATTAACTTTTTAATATTTTAATTCTTATTTTTTGTTAAAAAAAATTAAATACAAATATTATCTCGTTATTAAATTTGAAATAAAAAATTAACAGAAAATAACGTGATCAATAATTTTATGATATGACATGTGTTCATACTGGCCCAATTTGCCTAAATCTTATGGGCCGACCCACTTGGAAAACAACTCCCCAGCCGACTTATAAGACAAGCGTCCGACTTGTGAGACAAGCCTCTGACTTGTTGTAAGACAGGCCTTCGACTTGTGAGACAAGCCTCCGACTTATTGTGAGACAAGCCTCCGACTTGTAAGACAAGTCTCTACCCGACTTGACTTGACCCGACATGAGTTCTGTCCGACTTGTAAGTTTAGAGCCGACCTGTAGCAACACAGAAGGGAAGTTATAACATGTTCGTACGGGCCCAACCCATTTTGAGGACTTGATGGCTACCCGAGTTGTTAAGGGAATTACCCACATTGTAGCTCGGCAAGTCCCGACCTCCATACGTCGTGGTGTTAACGGACTGACTTGGGGCAACTCAAGGATGAGTTACAACTTGTGAGGAGCGGTTAGAACCACCTAGGCACTTTCCAACGTGTACGTGGTAACTTCCCCACGTACGATACAATGCCCAATCGCCAATGAGTTATAGCCGATAAATATGACAACGGAGTCACATCCCCAGGTATCTAACTCTTACCCAATTCTTGCCACATACAACCTACTCAAACCCTTACTGACTTAAGCATCGGAGTCCCCCCAACCTGTTCCAGCGGAGATACTCGGAGGTTGCGCTTTGGGCTCGTCAGGAGGTGGACTTCTGGGTTCCTTACGCAGCATTGGCGTCGTTGCCGGGGAACCTGGTGTTGAACCTTCTTGATGGCAGAGCAACCAGTTAACAACCGACAACCCGGTCCACGGGAGGATGGACGCACGACTTCTGACTTAGAATCAAACAATGGGAGGCGAGGAGGTAGAAATTAGGCCACATCTTCTCGTCATCCGTCCCCCCGGCGGGTAGTTATGCAAGTTCTGTCTTCCTGACGAGCAATTTCACGGGTTCCATCCCCACGACCAGCGACTTCGCAGATTCCCTCACCCCGACGAGCAACTTCGCAGATTTCGTACCCTCGACGAATAGCTTCGCAGATTCACATCCCGGTGAACAACAGAGAGCACAGAAGTGCCTATGACATCATGGACATAGTTATTGGACAAATGGGTCATTTGGACCAACTTGAGAGCGACTTCACTCGACAAAGGGAAGTTGAAGAGCAACTCCGGTAAGAGCAGGCCTGGAGAAAACAGACGGAGGAAAAATTGAGGAAGATGGAAGCCGAGTTAAAGAAGAAAGAAGTCGGCAAGTCAACACCTCATCATTCCGACTTGTTGTTCACAACTGGAGATCCCTTTTCGGAGGAGATCATGCAAGCAGAAGTTCCGAAGAACTTCAAGTGCCTAGAGATGACCTTGTATGACGGCTCCACAGATCCGAGGCATCATCTGAACAACTTTTGAAGCCGCATGTACTTGGCCGGCAACGCAACTCGTTGTAAAGCTTTTCCGACTACATTAACCAAGGTAGCACAACATTGGTTCGGCAGCCTCCCAGAAAGGTCAATAACTTGTTTCGACGACTTAGCAAGAGAATTCCTGACTCACTTTTCAATTCAGAAGGAAAAGATGAAGTATGATCCTAGCCTTTTGGGAGTGAAGCAGGAAGTCGGAGAAAGCCCAAGGGCCTACATGGAGCGTTTCAACAAAGCCTGCTTGGAAATAATCAACTTGCCCACGGAAGTCGTTGTTATGGGACTTGTAAACGAATTGCGAGATGGGTCGTTTTCTCAGTCAGTTTCCAAAAGACATCCAACTTCTCTTGCCGAGATACAATAGAGGGCAAAGAAGTATATCAACATAGAAGAAGCAACTCGGCTAATAAATACAAGTTCCTCCAAGGG
>JASCZI010181248.1:256331-270930 GCA_036250425.1 Stylosanthes scabra | reverse complement strand
GCAACTGGAGGATGTCCACGACAAGACTACAAAGTTTCAAGCGACCTTACCGACCGACTTGAAAGACAACTTGGCGAGGTTGCTTAGGAGGAATTCCGACTTGTTTTCCTGGAAGGAATCCGACATGCCAGGTATCGACCCAGAATACATGAATCATTAATTGTCTGTATATCCGGGAACGAGACCTGTCCAATAGAGGAGGAGAAAGATGAGTGATGAAAGGGCCCGAGTTGTGGATAGAGAAGTCGACAATGTGGAAGCCTGCAAGAGGGAGCTAGAACTCGGAGATGAAATCCAAGAAGAAGCTCGGCTAAGGGATTACGCTCTTAAAGAGAGGGTAAAAACTAGGTACAACAGGAAGGTAATGAGAATAACCTTTCTTAAGAACGACTTGGTACTACTGAGGAATGACATCGGGATTTCAAAACCCGGAGAAGGAAAACTTGCTGCAAATTCGAAAGATCCATTCAGAATTGCAGAAGCGCTAGGAAAAAGTTACTACGAGGTTGTAATCTTACAAGGAGCCGAATTGGCTAGGTCGTGACATTCTTGCGACTTCGAGAAGTACTACTCTTAAAAGGGGTTTTAATGAGGCACTAAAGTGAGGATTAGTATCTACAAGTAATGTGTTATCTACTTGTCTACATAACTTTCAGTTATTACTACTTTTAGTGGCTACTTTCACGTAAATATTTCTAAGTTTAAGAAATATTTATTACTTCATTTGCTATCTACATACACTTCGACATAGCGTTCAACATACGACTTATCGCAATTTCAAGCTTGAAAAAGCGCAAAACAATATATGAAAATTGAAAGCAACGAGGTCCGAAATTGCTATAACTTTTGAAAGCGACGAGGTCCGAGATTACTATAACTTAATATTAGCATAAACATGTTATTAAAAAACGTGAAGTCTATCAAAATTCTACTACGTCATAAAATCCTCTAAGTGGGGAAAGTTTACTAAAAAACGTGAAGTCTATCAAAATCCTACTACGGTATAAAATCCTCTAAGTGAGGAAAGTCGAACATAACAAGCTCGGTCCTCAAAGGCCGGGGCAACTATTTGGTATCTTTTCCTTTCGACACTACCAACACAAAACTCATGATGATTACAACACCCGAAGTCCAGGTCGTACCCAAAGAAACCGACTCCAACGTGCTTAGAATGCCGACTTGAAGTTGTCGTTTGAACTCATCATGATATGACGACTTCAAACAGGGGCACTGTTCATACCGGCCCAATTTGCCTAAATCTTATGGGCCGACCCACTTGGAAAATAAGTCCCCAGCCGACTTATAAGACAAGCGTCCGACTTGTGAGACAAGCCTCCGACTTGTTGTAAGACAAGTCTCCGATTTGTAAGACAAGTCTCTACCCGACTTGACTTGACCCAACATGAGTTCTGTCCGACTTGTAAGTTCAGAGCCGACCTGTAGTAACACAGAAGGGAAGTTATAACATGTTCGTACGGGCCCAACCCATTTTAAGGACTTGATGGCTACCCGAATTGTTAAGAGAATTACCCACGTTGTAGCTCGGCAAGTCCCGACCTCCATACGTCGTGGTGTTAACGGACTGGCTTGGGGCAACTCAAGGATGAGTTACAACTTGTGAGGAGCGGTTAGAACCACCTAGGCAGTTTCCAACGTGTACATAGTAACTTCCCCACGTACGATACAATGCCCAACCGCCGATGAGTTATAGCCGATAAATATGACAATGGAGTCACATTCCCAGGTATCTAACTCTTACCCAATTCTTACTACATACAACCTACTCAAATCCTTACTGACTTAAGCATCGGAGTGCCTTGCAGGTACACCCCCCAACCTCGTCAGGAGGTGGACTTCTGGGTTCCTTACGCAACAACATGCACATTAAACATTATTTTCGTAGAAAAAAATTGCAAAAGATAAGTACATATAAATTTGTGTAAAAATAAAAAGAATAAAAAATATTTATAACCTTTATTAATTCCTACATCACACATTTAGTAAATTTTTATTAATTGTTCATCTCAAATTGAACAATGTGGTAACATTATTTTTGTTTAGAAATTAATTTTAAATTTGGCACAAACATTATAACCAAAACAATATTTTGTATTTGATGAGATTCTAACTAAACTTACGTATAACCTGGATTATGATCTTAAATAATCAACATATACGTGCCATAGCCTGCAATTTAATACATTAACAAGCAGGTAAAAAAAAATACATAAACAAGAAATCCAGAATAACATGCTCGTTGAAATGTTTAGCTTCTCCTTATATACATTTTAATCGTGTAAATTAACCTTTTTTTTTTGTTAGTCCGGGAAGTATTTTTTGTTTTTGGAGAACGGGAAGTATTTAATTGTTATAGACTTCTTGTATACGTTACATATGTTTATAGAAGTGTAAAAGTCCAAAATGAAGGCTGGGAATTTTTTTTTTTTGGGTATATGGCTGGGAAGGGAATCTACTCCACATATTTTGTCCAGTCTCCACCAACACCACTCCCGTGATCCATATGTATGTCCGTATCAAAAAGGACCAAAGCCCAATACAATTAAAAGATTAATCCATACACACCTGACAAAAAACAAAAAGTGGTCCATGGAAAATAACAAAACCAATTATACTACTAGTATTATGTTGGATAATATCAACTTTTTTCGTACAGACAGAGATGGAAAAGAATGTGATCGCTATAACATCGTTTTCAAGCACTACTTTGCCCGACTAATCAACCAATATGGTCAACATTCACCATTTTGAGGTGGCCTACGGCTACGCTATGCCACCCAAGAAATCATTTCCAACAGGCCCCAACACTATACACCTTCTCATCTCACAATTATTCGTTTCACAGCTAATAAAGCTGATAAGGTTTCCTCAATTTTCTTTTCTCACAACTACTCTAATAAAGCTCCCTATCAACTATCAAGCTAACGTTACCCCGTTATATTTTTTACTTTTCCTTTTCCCTTTTGGATCCTCAAATAATTAAAGATATATACCAAGCGATGGGATGGACCCATTGATTGAATAATGTATTCACTCCATGACACGTCCTAGCTATTAACGGGAAAAAATAAATATATTTTATACAACAAGATATATGTATGTAAAAAACAATACAAACATTATTTCTCATATTTAATTACTCACATCCTTTTAGTTTTTTTCATACATGAAGAAAATTCAAGATAGAAACAAGAATATAAAACCAAATTACAGAAGAAACACAAAGAAAAAAGAAATGCCATGATTAAAATACAAGGCAATAATTAAGCAGACAGAAGCATGAGGTTGAATGATAAAAAGAAAGCCAGAAGGTAGTAACAGCAAGGATCATTCAATGAGAAGCACTCTGTTTTTCTTTTTCTTTTTCTTTCTCTTTCTCTTTGTCTTCCTCTGACTTGGGGTGATAACCAGGAAGCTTTTCTTTGATCTTTTCCAAGATGCCTTTCTTTTCCTTGGCCTCGCCATGAGCCTGAGCCTGAGCCTGAGCCTCATGCTCGTGATGTGGAGTAGTCTCAGCATACTCTGCCGGAGGGTGAGTAGTGGTGGCGGCAGTGTGCTCCTCAGGCTTCTTGGTAGCACCACCAGGAAGCTTCTCCTTAATCTTGTCGACTGGAACTGCACCGCTACTCTCTATATGATGCTCCTCCTCCTTCTTGTGACCTATCTTCTCCTCCAGCTTCTCCTTCAAGCCTTTCCCCTTCTTTTCCTTCTTCTTCCTTATCTTCTTCCCATCTTCTTCAACCTCCTCCTCACTCGACTGCATCCGCAAACATTCAAAACCTAGCTAGTAGTACAAAAATATATATAAGTAATAAGTAATGAATGAAAAACTTACAGAGCTTGAGCTGCTGTCGGATCGGTGAAGCTTCTCCAAGAGGCTGTGTTTCTTTTCTCCCTCATCATGTTGAGGGTGATCATCAGAGAGCTTGACCTTGTGGTCAAAGTCGGTGGCGATGTGCTCCTCTTGAGGCTTATTGTCATGAGAGTCTTTTTTGTTACCAAGAAAATCAAAGACGCCACGGTCCGTGACGTCGCGGGTTTCAGATGTCTCGTAGTGGTTGCGGTTCTCCTCTGCCATGATTAAAACGATGAAGGGATCAAGGAAGTGGTTGTGCTTAAAAAGTAAAGAAAAGTGTAGATATGGTGTATGGGGGTAGTCAAGAATCAGTTGGAAGTTGGAATGAATTAGACGATGCGTTTATAAGGCTACATACAAACTCTATTTATACCACTCACACCAACGCGGATCTTACGCGATTAGTGTGTGCCAAGTGCCATGATGGAACCCACCAATCACACCCACGACACGTGGGGGTGGCGCACTCTGTCGGTCTCGATTGGATAAAACTAAGGAGGTCGGTGAAGGTCTCTGCTGGATCGTTGACACGTGGCATTTGCATCATGCACAATGCACAACGACACCGTCGCTTCGGGAGCTTTGCCACTCTCACTGGAACTGCTTTTTATTTTATTTTATTAATTATTAATTTTGGGTTGTGGATTCCGATGCATACGTTACTGTTGGAGTTGGAAGGATAGATCACAGATGGTCGGTTTTGGGGCACTTTATGAGCAAGGGGGTGCATCCTCGAACAACTGCCCCTTGTTTCATCTTATTAAATGTTTAAGTCTTCCTTATTCAAATCAAATTTGGGGACTTGGAGTTGAATCATATGCCATTTGTATGCATGAATCAATGCTCCTTTCCATGAATTAACTGCATATATTTTAACAACATCACGATTCTGATATCATCTCTATATACGCAAATCACTTTCCAACACATGTAACTCATCTAAACTCCCTACCAAAACATGCTTCATCGTCCATCACATGTAATCTACCACTGTTACCACGGATAAGTATGAGAATTAACAACTAACATTTTACTATTTTGATTACTATTCTTCCTTTTCATATAAAATACTCCATCATTTATCTGTAACACAAAATTTTTAAAAAAAGTTGCACATCTCCCCTAATTATGTTCAGTTTGTGTTAGTGACTAAAGGTTTATATATATTATATCTCTAGAGTTCAATGAATTAAGATAATCGTTGGAGCCTTGGATCAAAATTAAACGGAAGTATAACTGTATAAGCCTTGGGTCGTCTTTTACATAATAATACCCATAACATGGTTAGCTAACACAGTGACATTCTTCTAGTTCTCTTGTCCAAACACATAATAATAACAAATATCAAGTAGTATTAAGACGGTAACAGCTAGAGAAGGAGAAAAGGTGGAAGAAGTTAAACTTAATTGCTCTTTTCCTTTACCTGATGACATCTTATGGATCTTGAGCCACAGCGCCAACAACAGGGTGTAATGGGCAAGGGAAGTGGAAACTAAGTTTGAGTAAAAACCAAAAACAAAGGTGTCTGTCTAGTTCTGATAAATAAGCAAAAGGATACTATACAAGGACCGGAAGGGGTAGTTGGAGTTCGTTAGAATCTACATTACATAATTATAGACAACGTAAACACTTCATCGACTTCCAAAGCAAACAGGCTGATTATGAATACTCAAACCAAATAGATATCACAAACACTTCCAAATTAGTTTACTTTCGATAACATCGTCTCCGTGTTTGTTTGGTAGCTAGCAGGATCAGAAAAGCAAGGTCTCTAAGACCTTCATTATAGATCTCTACTGCATTTTATGTCATATATATACTTAACACTCTATGATCTTCGCCGCCGTTTAGTCTCCACCTGAAAAACCAAGCAGAAACTTAATACTAAAGTAGCGTAATATTTTACTTCGTCAGCAAAATAACAAAATCAAAGAAAGAATGGTCTCAACGATAAGGCACAAGAATATATAAAAGTGCTGACAACAATCTCAGACTATCCTCCAACAGTAATACCTTTGTATCTGAGTGTCTTGAAGTAGAATGAGAATTTTGCAACTTCTTTTGACCTTCAGCAGAGCAACTTTCACAAAAGAAGTGGTCAAGTCGTTTAGCTTCCTCCACAGTCATGTCTATACAAGCAGGGTGAAACCTGAATAAAGAATATTATGCTGAATAAAAAAATTCTCAACATTCACAAAGCAAGACTTCAGCTGGTTTTAGATAAAGGATAACCATTTCCACATCTCCCCAGGATGAATAACAACAGACAGATGCATAAAATTGCAGGAGAAAAAATTGATGAACTCTATATTTAATAATAAGCACTGTAAATGATAAATTGGTTGTTTCATTAATCGTTACTCATTAGGTGATCAACACTTCAATAAGTTGGGCTAGCCAAGTAACTCAGGCTCGTCATTTCATACAATCTAGATGCGGGAGTAGTTCTCACAGTAGATTTCCTACATCCCCGAAGCTTTTTGGATCATCTTTCCACAAACTTTAAATCTTCTCCATCCTTATATTTTAGTTTAGAAAAATATTTTTGAGGATCTCAAACTAAGCCACAAATTTGGTATGTGGATTAAAGTCCAATTCCAAGTATAAATGCAAAAGAGTGGAGGACATTAAAGTAAAATAACAAAATATGAAAATTCTTAGATAATGTAGTGTAATAACTATAGCTATTTACATGAGATAATAATCATAATGAAGAAAGAAGAATGAAATAAATAAGAAATCTTAGTAGGAGAAGAAATGTCATGCCACATTAAGAACATTTATTCAATTCTTACTTTCGGCAATTCTTCATATCGTATTTAATTTCAACTAAATAAGCTAACCATATGAGCGTGCGACTGCCATGTTATATTGATAATTTCAAATGGACTTGTTTATTTGCAGATTCACCTTCCTAAATGCACAAATTTGACTTAAAAAGGCACTGACGCTGCGTATACATGTTAAGTTTCAATTCCTGTACCTAGGCTTGCTGTGATGCTTATAAAGCTGAATAACATACTACTACTAGCTAAACATATTGCATTTGTGTCCCTCTGGAATTTATTATAATGTTATGAATGATCACAAATAATCAAATGAAACTATTCTATGGAGATAAATCCCACATGTCCATATTCCACTCGGAGAAGCTACATGACATTTGAATGCATGTGCAGACAAGTGGAAGCAGGGTAAGAATGCAGGGTGGGGTTATTGAGAGTTAAATAACACTGCATAGACAGAAGCAGAAAATGTAACATTGAAACAAGCCAACAACAAATTGTTTGAACATATAAGAGTCAAACACACCATCTGCTACTAGGAATCGTATCATCGCCAAAGAGTACCAACTTAGCAATGGCAAGAGTAGTCTAAGTTAACTGGAGATTCTTACGCAAGGAAAAAGGATGCCTGTATGGTTAAGTCTGACATAAATAACTGGTTTTCCTCACATGAATTGAGATGAAAAGAGGTAAAACATGTATAAAAAAAATCTGAAATTAAAATGAAATCCATCAGGAAGATGCAAATAAATACAGAACTGGAGATAATAGAATCAAGACAAACAGTAAAGGAGAAGATGAAGGCTAATATAACTCCTCCATATGTATTAAACTTACCAATCACTGCAGCCCTCACACTGGACCATTAGGTCATCAGGGTTGTAGGGCATCTCACATTTACAATACCTGCAACAACAAAATTATAAAACAATGAACATCCCGTGAGCCTAATTCCAGATAAGGTCACCAAGCTACTTGCTTCAAACAATTCTCAAACGAACAAGCAAATAAAAAATACTGAATGACATAAACAAAGCTCAACAATTTCTTCCAAATTAGGCTTACAGTTCAAACAAGCACTAGACACGCAGAATAACCAATGAAATGAGTAAGAGAATCCCAAAATGGCCATTAATCAAAACAAGTCCAAATTAATTACTAGTGGACAGCAACTAAATAAAACTCAATTCCAACACAGAATTCTACTTTAAAAAGTAGATATTTCGCATTTATCATATGAGAGACTTGAAAAGAAAACGATCGTTATTTCAGTTTTCAGGCTATAATAATAATGATAATACTAAAGAAGAAGAAGCAGGGATGAACTAACACAGCAACTCTGTCAGGATTGAAGGCGCCGGTGGAGGAATTGTACTCGAAACGACAGAAGAAATCGTCGTTTCCAACAGCATCGAGCTTGGTGTAGCTCTTGAAGCTGTGGACCGTACACTTGGCTTCGATGGTGTCGGCGCTCTGAACATCGAAGTGATCGGAGAGGAAAACCTCCTTGGAGCCATGGAACTGGCGACGGCCACCGATTGACTCCTCCGGGCGGTAGTACCAGCGGACGTGCACCTTGACGTTGGCCCCTCGGGAGTCAGCTTCGATCCGCTCGATCCTGGCGACGTACGAGGGTTTGGAGGGATCAGAGGGGCGCATGAGCACGCAATCCCCGGCTGTAACAAGGAATTAGAATCACATAGAGATTGAGGTGAGCTGAAAATGAAAATCATGAATCTGAAAATCGAAAATTAGAGTGTTTGTGTCTTGAAAAAGAAGATAAGGTACCTCTAAAGGTTTTGTTAATTTGTTTGACTGTGTACGAGTCTAGGGTTCGGCGTGGAGCCTTGGGTTTAGCCATGGCAAAGGAAAGGAAAGGAAAGGAAAGGAAAGAGGAAGGAGAGGATTCAGAGGTTAAAAAAAAAAAAATTACAGAAAAACCGGGTAAGGTTTGGGTTTTGTTTATTGAGGTGAATGGTTGGGTGGTTGGGCGAAGACGGTGGAAGGGTACGGCGATAGCGTTATCAATGTGTTGTGTTGTGGGTTGTGGCGTGGAGCGGAATTGAAGCACCAATTTGGAGTGGGAGGTGAATGTTGACGACGACGTGAGGGCACTCTGGTAATTACATAGTTAGAGTCCACGTGGATGTTTCTTGTTTAGTTCTTCTAGACTTGTAGACTAGTTAGTAGTTGATAGTTGAAGCTCAAGTTCACGCATGCTTCTGCCCATTCCCTCTTCCCTCATAACTAGTTTCAGTTTCACACTTTCATTTGACTCTTCCTTAGCTTCTTCCCTCATACATGTCCGATAACGCATTCATTCATTCATTGTACTATCCACTATCCATCCTAGGAGTAGGAGCTAGCTTCACACTTGGCAGCTCTTATATAAAAAAAATATGGAATTACTACTATTTATAACAACAACATACCCTTTAAAATAGATTCAGAGTGTGGAATTCTTGTTTGCTGTATTTTCATTTCTTGTCGTAGGCTAATACATATATACATAAGGATAAGGATAAGGTAAGGATTATTATATACTCGATCAAATTACAAAATTTTTATTTGATTATTTGTTCTCTACTGATATTAATATTTACAGTGCATACAGTTAATGTATAGGGATATGTTTGGTTTGCCTACAACATAATAAAGGAAATAGATGATGATGATGATGGAGGTAGTGGAGGAGGGGGCAATGCATATAGCATATAGCATATTCTAGGGAGTGACATAAGGTGTGGTTAATTGAGTGCAACTTGGTGCCCTTCTACACGGATAATAAGGAGGAAGGTTGAGGTGTGCTTGTGAATGCTTCTTCCTTTTCTTTGCATCAGGATGCTCTGGCTTCTTCAAATCCTCCACTGAGTGAACATCTGCAATGCATGTAAATGATCTCGATTTACCCGAGTAATACCTTGACAATCCTCTCTTCCTGCAATAATGCAATATCAATATATATATCATCATCATCATCAATAAACAAATTAAATAAATCAAATCTACTCATTATTATTAATTCATTACTTTTGTGGAAAAGTGGTTCCAAGTGAACCCATGTTGAATATCAATGTGTCCATTTCTTGATCCATTTAGCAGAGCAGAGAAAGATTGACACAATAAATTCTGGGATTCTCTAAACAGTTAATCATGCATATAGGAACAAGTGCTATGTCTATGCTCTATATAGACTTACCAACACCACGTTATTCTCTACACTCGCTCTCAATCATTCAACCATCCAACTATTTTCAGCTTCTCCCCTTAATTCCTTATTTTAATCTCTTACTGCCACCTTCCATCGCCGCCAAAATAATACAAATTAAAATAAGAAAACGGGAAGAATAGCAACCCTGTACAACCGTCCCTTTTATAGATAAATATTCAAATTTAATAGACATCACGATAAATTTGGATGCATCATGCTCATCATCATAACCTTTCGTAACCCTTTAATTACCACCAACAATCTCTAATTCTCTACATTAAGGATGCAAAAAAGAACTTTTATTGGAAACAATTTATTTTTTATGTATTTGTACTTATAAAAATGATAAATATCAGCTTTCTTTTCCTGTTTTCAAGTAAAGGAGAATGACTTATGATGAAAGTTAATTTTCAAACTTTTCATGTACTATATATATATAAAGAAAAACAAAAAAAATCGTTAACATTTTCGTTCAAGAGTTATAATGTTTAATATTGATGTGGTAATTTTGAATTTATAAATGTTTGTTGATAATGATTGTCATTAAAATCGTTAGTTACACAATTATTGGTATAAACTATAATATTAAGACAATGCAAATAAAATAAACTTAATTATAAGGGAGATATTATATTATGGACAATAGGGCTGGCTACTGTCACACTATTTTCATTTAATTTAATTTTCTTTCTCTAAAATACTTTTTTAAAAAATAAATACACAACTCGTATCCTCATAATTACTTCTTTTCTTTTTAGTTTTTATTAGCCACTTTTGTTTTATATGAACTCACTAAATATTATATGAAAGTATATTTAATCTAGTAAATATTACTAAATTGTAATTATTTAATTATTGTGTATTTAATCTAATGAAAATATAAGTTGTAAAAATATTTAAAACTAAATTGTGATGATATTCGATAAATACATCTAAAATTTTACCATTGTGTATTTAAAAAACTAAAGAATTTAATTTGTTGTATAGACTAGTTAGGATTTTTAAAATTAACCCTTTATATATGTATGTGTCACTTTCACTGTATATAATTTAATATTAAAAAATAGTAACAAAATATAGCAATAAATTAATACTATGTATCTATCTTATATATAACTTTGATTTTAAAAACAATAAAAAATATTATTATTATTATTATTATTATTATTATTATTATTATTATTATTATTATTATTATTATATTCGATATACATATTGGATATTATAACATTTTAAGCTATTTTTATTGTAATTATTTTTAATTAATATTGAAATATTATATAGAATAATACTAGATGTACCATTGTACACATCTGTACACATCATTTAGTAACACAAAAATATTTACATTTTTATGTGTTGTTAAATAATGTATATAGGTACAATGGTACACGTAGATTTATTCTATTATATATTTACATATCTTTTTTTAAAATAAATTTAAATTAATAATAAGTTTTTAAATTAAATTTTCTTATATTAATTACATCATATATGAATTTAGCTAGCTAGTGTATTTATTGGCTTCACATAAAAGAGGATGTTATAGTCAAAAGCTATAAAAATATATTTTAGATCATTATTTTTTAACTAATCATTTATGTAAGTATGGGTACATTAGGAATAGTAAAGAAAAATTAAATGAGAAAGGTGTGACAATAGTAATTATAGATGTGAAAATATCAATTAATTAATATCCATTTTTTGTTGCTATTTTCAAGTATTTGATTAATATAAAGAGTAGATATGTTGTTTATATATTTTTTTAGTTAAAGGTGTAAAATTGTACGTATATATAAATATAAATGAATATCAATATAATGAGTGGGAAAAACAAAACACATACCTGAAAAAAAAACTTCTCATGCTAGAATATAATGTTTTTTTCCTCAGAAGAAGACCTAAAATATTTTTTAGTTTACAATAATATAACACATGATAACACGACTAACTGCACTGAAGGCACATAAACTACTTTACAAGCAGTGCATTAATCTCTATATTAGTCACATGAAAATATATTTTCATGTAAAATTTAACAATAATTGCTACAGCTAAAGATAATACATACTATATGCAACTAAGAAAACAGTTGGAGTGAAGGTGATATGGATCGAAGTTCATCTACCACTAAGATTGTTAACTTGGGAAAACATTGTTCCAGAATAATCATCAGTAGTAGTGGGGGGTACTTGGGTTGGTCCATTATTATTTTCATTTACTTGTTGAGGAGGAAGTTCCCGTTCCCTGCTGGATGCACTATGATCATCAACTATGGTGGGGTTGTTGACATTATTAGGAGGTGGTGTTGGAGGGGCAGGAACAGCAGCAGTGGAGTTGCTGGGATCTTGAGCCTTTCCTTCTTGTGTGAATGCATCTTGAAGCTGCAATGCATACTCCAAGTTCCACAACACATCCCCCATTGTAGGCCTATCAACACCATAATCTGCCAAGCACTTCTCAGCTGCCTCTGCAAATTTCTTCATGGATTCAGCATTCAAAGAACCAGCAAGATGAGGATCTACAATTTTATCAACCATCCCCTTCCTCTTCCACTGCATTGCCCAATCAGCCAGGTTTACTTGTTCTCTAGGCAACTGAGGATTAATGGCCGCCCTCGCGCATAGCGCCTCAAGCAACACCACCCCAAATGAATACACATCTGATTTTTCTGTCAACTGTTGCTTCCTGAAATACTCAGGATCAAGATATCCAAAGCTACCCTTAACGGCAGTGCTCACATGGCCTTGCCCCATTGGTGCATCCTTGGAGAGCCCGAAATCAGAAACCTTGGCGTTGAAATTCTCATCAAGGAGAATGTTGGTGGTCTTAACATCACGGTGGATGATACCTTGTGCTGTGCCCGTGTGGAGGTAGTGAAGGCCGCGAGCCGCTCCTATGCAGATCTCTAATCTCTGCTTCCAAGAAAGAGGAGGCAAGTTCTTGCCATAAAGATGGTCCCTGAAATGTCCATTGGGCATGTATTCATAAACCAGAATCATCTCAGAGTTTTCATCACAGTATCCAATCAAGGAAACCAAATGCCTGTGTCTTAGCTTAGACAGCATTTGAATTTCAGTTTGGAACTCATTGATGCCTTGTTCTGATTGTGGATTCCCTCTCTTAACAGCAACTTTAGTAGTCCCTTCATCAATCACACCCAAGTACACATTACCAAACCCTCCAACACCTATAATTTCTTTGGAGTCAAAGTTCTTGGTAGCTTCTTGCAACTCTGCAAGGGAGAAAAACCTGCCTAGTCCCATGGTTGAGGAGTAGAAATTGCTCTTGTGAGACCCCATTGAGGTCTTGCTATTCATGAAGCTTGTGTCACCTGCATGCACAGGGAGTAACCATGAAGAGAAACTTTTCCTTTTTTGCCAATCCGGCGGCCTCTTGTTCCACCTGATAACCATCACACCAAGACCTACAAAGGCTCCAAACATCATAGCAAAACCAGCTGTAGCCACCTTGCCGCGGATTGAACCACCGGCTTTTCTTCCATCAACACCAAATTCACCATCCAAACTGTCGACAGAATTGCTTATCTTCAAGACCTCAATTCCATTCATAATTGCATTGCCATTCCCACCCTCAGCATTTGCAGGACCAACCTGAACCGTGAGCCCCTCATCAGACATCAAAGAAGCATTAACCACAATGTCCTTGTAATAAGGTGTTGCCAAGGCTCCAGTAATAGCTGACACATCCAAATTGGGAACTGCCATCTTCCCATTCACATATACATTGAAGTAGAGTTGGTTTAGCCCTTTGCTCACAATATCACAGAAATGCAGCCTTACAAGGTAATCAAAAGCTGTGTCCACATCAAATTTCCATGACACGTTGAAATTAGGCTCGTCAACACCAGCATCACCCATCTCCATGGCAGAAGCATACACTGTTGGCGGTGCAATCAGAGGAGAAATGGTTGGTGTATTCGAAGGGAACTTAATGGCAGTGGTAGCCACAGAGACACTCTTTGCCAAGTTCTTGTTTGTGAGGTAAGATCCATCGGAATCAGATTGCCATGTTCTTGCCAATGTGTCATTTGATGATGTTATCAAAGGACCACCATTGTTGATGCGGTGAAGCGTTTGGAAAGCGTAGTTGGTCAAGCCTGAAAAGTCTCCAACGGGGAAAAGGGATGAGCCAGTGTCGAAGATGAGGTTATCAGGAGCTGAAACAAGCTCAATGGCATTGATGAATGCTGCAGAGTCCTTGGTTGGAATGAAGTATATGGAGAAGTGAGGGTCGGTGGCGTTGATGAGGAACTCCTTGAGAAGAGGGGTGTCATTGTTGACGTTGAAGGAATGAAGAAGAACATACTTATCTGTGTTGACAGAGAAGGTGGCCGTGTGAAGTTCAAAGATGGTGTTCTTGATTGGATAGAAATGAAGGCGAAGCCAATGAAAACCAGGTTGAGTGAGAGGGAATGTGTATTTAGCTTTTTTAATGAAAATCCTTGCGTTTGAGTAGATTGGGGAGGGTAGGTTGGGAATTGGGTCGTTGGAAGAGACTTTGGTGTCATCAGTTGCTTGCAAGAACGATTTGGATTCAGAATCTGTTTTGAATTGTCTTCCATCTGGGAGACTTGCTACTTTTTCAGCAGCGCAATCTATCAGGAAGTTATCTTTCGGAGAGAAGCTGCTTAAACCATTTGTTGTGCATGAGATGCAGATCATCAACAACAACACAATGATCATAAGGAGGGTAGGCATCGAAGGA
>JASCZI010181248.1:192661-244604 GCA_036250425.1 Stylosanthes scabra | reverse complement strand
AGTTGATATATATATATATATATATATATATATATATATATATTATATCCTTTTCATTACTAAATAATCATAATTCGTTGCGATGCTATACTAAAGCTGAAAAATCTAAAAAGAATGAAGAAGAAGATCGAATGAGAGAAATTAAAGGTAAGTTAGCTAGGTAGGGAGAATGAATGGTGGGATATTATGATATTAATAATCCGATGGTTATGTTGAAAAGGAGAGATTAGATAGTAATAAAATAAGTATTGTGGATGACAATTGACAAGTGCTTCCAATAATTATACATCTATGTCTATCTATCCTTGACGAGCCACGACAAGGACAACATACCAAATACCAAGTGAAAAGACATTGGTGGACAATAATAAAGAGAAGCACTTCCTCCACTCTAACATTTATATATTAATACTCTCATTATCTTCTAATTCTTTACTTAAAAGTGGTTTTACATGCATGGCCTCTGTCCTTTAATACTCTTCATTATCTTCTTCTCTTTAATTACCACTCTAGCTACCAAGAAAACAAAAATCGTCAACTTATAATTAAGGACTTTTTGACTTATATTACCACCGATGATGAAGCTTCCAATAACATTCTCACGATTATTTAATCCAAAAGACCAAAACTGAAACATGAAAATTAAAATGCTAGCTATATGATCGATAACCATTGCGGCCATTTCATGAACATTCGCTAGCTTTTTGTTTAACAAGAATGGATAAAGTTTATGGGCCGTATTTTTCTCTATCCCTATTAATCGTAAAGGACTATTAAGATTAACAAAACACAATATAATCATTGGGCTGTCCTAATCCATTAATAAATCAACGGAGAAAAAAAAAAGTAAGTAGAGGGTTTGCGCAGCATGCATGAATGTGTGCTGCTGTCTAACAAACACGTTGTATGTAAAATCAACCTAACCATGAGTTCATGACTTAAGCATGGGATTATTGGGATGGAAGAGATAGCTAGCTAGGTTGGTATATATATACACATCCTCGTTTCCTATTCCATAATCAAGCAGGTGAGTGGTGAGTAAATTAATTAATTAAACATGGGAAGATTTCAAGTGTTTTCATGCTTCTTTGCCATCATTCTCGTTATAGCCTCAGGCAAGTTCGTTGTGTGTATTATTAATTGCATTATTGTTTAATATTTTGATTTTGATATATAGACGATGATTGATGAATAATATATAATGCATGCAGCTTCGGAAGAGAAGGCAGAGCCAAAGCAGCAGAATTGTTGGCGCAACAGTAAAACGTGGCCGCATGCAAGATGCTTCCACTCTTCCATTTGCCACCATCATTGTCGCACCTTGGAAAATGCCATTTCCGGACAGTGTGCATCATTTTACAGAAAATGTCAGTGCAAATACTGTGATGAACTACCTCAGCCTCGCAATTGATATATCCACCCTACTACTGCTATATCTACATCTTATATTCCTCTTAATTATATCATTAAGAGGCCAAATAAATTTAAGTGTATGTGTCGTCTCATGAATAAAGAATGAGGAACAAAAATGTAGCCAAAAAAAATCTATTGATGTAAAATGTTATATATATAAACTAAGGCAAAAAATTACATATTAAATCACTTATTTAAAAAAAAAAATGAGCCAGCAAAAATGTCTTCAATTATAAAAAGGAAAAATATAGGTATGGAAACTATAGAACATTCACGGTAGAAACTATACAACATTCGAAACTTAAAAATAGAACATCCGATCCAATTTAAAAATTATTGACTGATATTGACTGAATTTTTATTGGTTAATTAGCATTATTGGGCAATACAATATCACGACAGCAAACATAATTATTTTTAAATTGATTGCGTGAATAAATATTATAAGATAATGTTAAATTTTAATATAAATAAATTAGCCGACGTGATTTTAAAAAAAAACTGGTTAGCCAGTCTTCCTCGTTATAAAAGTAAAAGAAAAAAAAAAATTAGGTGAAGGATAATATGATTAATAGATAACGATAAACGGATAAAGTGAAGTGGCGGGAGGAAGGGAGCGCGAATGGGGGTTGGTGATGGAGCTGAGGAGCATGTCGGACGCGCTCCAATTCCACGCACAACTCCTGAAAGGTGGCACCCAAACCCACGACGCACCGCGCAAACTCTCCAACCTCTTCACTTTCGCCGCCCTATCCCCCGCCGGCGACCTCTCCTACGCTCGCCTCCTCCTCCGTTCCATCCCCTGCCCCAACTCCTACTACTACAACACCATCATACGCGCATATTCCCGCAGCCCCGATCCTAGGCACCCCTTCCACGCCCTCTCTCTCTTCCTCTCCATGCCCCAACCCGATAACTTCACTTACCCCTTCCTCCTTAAGTGCCTTGCCCGCTTGAAACTCACCCCACAAGCCAAACAGATCCACGCTCTCATCTCCAAAACGGGTTTTGCCGAGGATCTGTATATCCAGAACGCCTTGATCCACATGTATTCCGAATTTGGGGAGTTGGAGTTTGCTCGCCAGGTGTTTGATAGAATGCCTCATAGGGATGTGGTTTCTTGGACTTCAATGATTGACGGCCTTGTCAACGCTGATCGCCCCATCGACGCCTTGGCCTTGTTTGACGCCATGTTGAAGGCTGGGATACATGTCAATGATGCCACTGTCATGTCTGTTTTGAGGGCCTGTGCTGAAACCGGAGCTTTGAGTGTCGGGAACAAGGTGCACATGATTGTGAAGGAGAAGAGGCTTCATACTAAGCCTAATGTTGGCACTGCCCTTGTTGATATGTATGCTAAAAGTGGCTGCTTGGAGAGTGCACGGAACGTGTTTGACAATGTTTTGGACAAGGATGTTTTTGTTTGGACCGCAATGATCTCTGCCTTTGCTAGCCACGGAATGTGCCAGGAAGCTATTCACATGTTTGCTGAGATGGAAACCTGTAGGATTGAACCTGATGAGAAGACAATGACCGCGGTTCTGTCAGCCTGTAGGAATGCAGGCTTGGTTAATGAAGCTTACATGTTTCTGAATGATGTGCTGAAACGGTATGGGATAGAGCCTACAATTCAGCATTTTGGCTGTGTGGTGGACCTCCTTGCGAGAGCAGGGCGTTTGAAGGAAGCTGAGGATTTCATTAATACAATGCCTATTAAGCCTGATGCAGTTCTTTGGAGGACCCTGATATGGGCCTGCAAACTTCATGGGGACACAGATAGAGCAGAGCGTCTCATGAAACACCTCAAACTGCGATGGAGAACTGCTGATGATGATAGTGGGAGTTACATACTCGCTAGCAATGTTTATGCGTCCGCAGGGAAGTGGAATAATAAGGCAGAGGTGAGAGAGTTGATGAACAGAAAGGGATTAACTAAGCCCCCAGGGTCTAGTAGAATTGAAGTTGATGGCACTGTATGTGAATTTTCTATGGGAGATTATAATCACCCTGAAGCAGAGAAAATATATGACAAATTGAATCAGATTGTAGATGAAATTAGAAAGGAAGGGTATAATCCGAGAGTATCAGAGGTGTTGCTTGAGATGGATGATGAGGATAAGGCCGTTCAGTTGCTTCATCATAGTGAGAAGCTAGCTCTTGCTTATGGACTAATCAGGAATAGTGAGGGTTCCAAAATCCGGATTGTGAAGAATCTAAGGTCTTGTGGGGACTGTCATGAGTTTATGAAACTAGTGTCTAAGATATGCCAAAGAGAGGTCATTGTAAGGGACAGGGTACGTTTCCATCACTTCAAAAATGGTGAGTGCTCTTGCAAGGATTACTGGTAGCTATGGTATCCAATTAATGTTCAGTGACGATGTGGACATGATTGAAGATCATAAATGAAACACGTTATTTAATATAATAATGTATTTGATGAGTAGTTTGCTTGCAGAGGAGTAAAACCCTTTCAGAATTAGACAAAGTCCCCACCCCGCCCCTTCCAGTGGAATGAAAGCCAACAAATTAAATAAAATAAAAAGAAGAAGAAGGAAGATACATATAGAGATAGCGTTGCTCGTAGAATTAAAATTATCATTCCATTTCATGCATATATATAGTAATTAACAGTGTTCTCTCCTCTTGATCATCGTGAACTACTGGGATGGATAATATTGTGTCTTCGGGGTTCAATAATAACAATACAAAGACCTCTCTTCCTATTGCACCATCAAGTTCCACAGGTACAGAGGAAAATGTTCTTCCCTCCATGTTGGAAAGGATACGTGAGCTTGAACACAAGCTTGAGATGCCTCCTCACAAACCAGAATCTTTAAACGCTGCTGTCTCCAAGGTGGATACATTGGAAGCAGAGTTAAGTGCTACTAAAAAGGTACAATGCTATGTTGCTATATACATATAGGGATATACACACACACAAGGGCAAAAATTCAGTAGAGCAGGCTTGTTTTGTTTTTGCTGCAAATTTAATTTGGATTGAATGGACTTGTTCACATATAGGCTCTGGATGAAGCGTTAATGAGGCAACAGGAGTTGCTTGATTACATCGATGGTGAAGTTGAAGCCAAGTTTCAGGTAAGTAGGAAATAGCATGCATGTGGTTATTACTTTAATTTTATTTTATTGCCATCTGAGATATCTCGTATTTCCTTTGTTTTGTTGTCTTTCTATCAGAGAAAGAAGTTTTGCTGGTGCTGATAGAAAGAAACCAGATGCTTCTTTGAACAAGCTTGTTTAAAGTACCATGGATTAAGTAATCAACATGGTTTCAGTTGTGTGTGTGTATATCTATTCAAATCTTTACTTGTATACACAATAATATATGTCCAGAAATAGTTTGTTAATACTAACCTATGAAGCTATCAAGTCTAATTTTACCAAACCTGTGAAGTCCTCTTTTGATACTCTGTAAAAAAATGATTTTTTTGTTTTGATCTTTTTCCCCAGTAACTTGGAAAGCAAACCAAGCTAATCCTTTTTTATTTCTCACCTAAAAATTGGATGTTTGTTTATACTTATAATTATATTAATTTTCTTTTATACAACACATACACAACTGTCAAGGAACAGGAACACTTGATAATGTACAGACATTTGAGTTGGTCAAAGTAACGTGTAAAGCTGTCAGAAAAAAAGAGAAAATATGGGCAAATTAGGCACCAAATAAACTTGAGGCACCAAAGCAGAGTAAACTTAATAAGAAGAAGACATCCTATGACGTAATGAAGCCTCTAACTTAAAACTCTCTGGGAGCTCACAGAGCAACAACACACCATCACCTCACTCGCGGTAGCAAAACTGAAACCACAAAACCCAAAATATGTGCATGTGTAAGTGAACTCATTAAAATAGAAAGAATTCAATAGAAATTAAAGCAGATAATAAGACATACCAACTTCTTGAACTTATTGTTCTTCTTCCTTTTCTTGTCTAATTCGGATTGGAGCTCAATTTGTTTAGCAAGGGCTTCATCAAGTGCCTAAACCCAGAAACAGAGGAAGCAAAGCACATGAAGCTATCTAAATAAACATGTCATTTCAATTCAATTAGTATAAAGGAATGACCGTAAGCACCTTTCTGGTTGCAGCTAAATCTTGTTCCAAAGTACTAACTCTGTTAACAGCATTGTTTAGTAGCTCCTCCTTTTCAGGGGACATAATAGGTCTCATGTTGAGAGCATTCATCTTCTCTTCTAGTTCAGCCATGCGCTTCATCATGCTAATTTGATCATTTTTTGAGATGTCGGGGGCTCTCATCATAGTACCATCATAGTATGCTGCGCCACTATATAGGGCTGCTTCTGTCAGTTTCCTTGGCATGTTCGTTGTGAACCGGATCATTGTCATAAAACTCATGATAATTGCCATTAATCCACCAACTAACTGACTAGTCACCTTAGATTTGTCTGCTGCTTAAGAAGAACCAAAAAACAATGCATATAAAATTCAGTGTGCAGTTTGCTTGTTAATAACCAAAAATTGCTGATAATATTATCAATGAATACCTGCAGAAAGTGTATATTTATTGGTGTCTACTAATTTCTTCAAAGATGGATCAAGGTCTTCATACTTGTACACATTGTATTGCTTTAAGGCCTGTAATATATACAGAGAGAAATTAATTAAATGATAGAAGTTTATTTTCCATTTTATCATGTATTCTACAATGTCCTTCTACTTTCTGATAGGATCACAGAAGCAACTAGTGATATAAGCGTAGGAAACTTACTTCTGAAAAAGCAGCGGATTCGGGTTGCACTACTTTTGAGCATGCAGATTTCTCAGTCTGAGCTACCAGAGCAGGTTCTATGCACACCTTTAAGGTTGTAGGCAAAAACACAGAGTTCAAAGTAATAAAAAGATTCTCACAAATAAAATACATACATAGAATTTTCAGAACAAAACTTTGCATGGTGAAATGGACACAGTAGGGAAAAGCAGTACCTTCTCATGTGCTGGCTCATTTTCTGAAAGTGGCTTCTCATTGATCCCAGATAAGGTTCTAGTATTGTATCTGCCCTTGCCATCTTGTACCATCTAAGTCATTCAGAAGAATAGTTTGTATTTTTTTAATTTTTCGACCCCTTTATAATGAAATATGAGTAAGGAAATTGATCTTTTAGCAGTGAAATATACCTGCAAGATCATGGGATCATTCCATGGTCCCTTGTCAGAACGCATGCAACCACCTTTATTTGCACAAGTACAAGTGCCACCCAAGAACTCTGGAAGTTCACTGGCAAATACAAGAGAAAAGTAATCATGTGTTATTCACGGAAGCAAACTAGTATTTCTAAATTCTGAAGTATGTCACAGAGAATGCCTTTAGCTTGATTTATGTGGAAATAAATATGAAACGAAAGAAAAAAATGAGAAAAAAAGGATTAACTAACCTGGCATCAATGATTTCAAGCAATTTGCTCTGGTATTTGTTACCTAACACCTGATCAATACATCATGAATATGTATGAGTTTCCATGTGAAAATCAACTTTGGTGGTGAAAATTAGATATATTAAAGATATTTACATGGATTTTTGAGGTGGTCTTGGGGTCAAGGAATGTCTTAATGGTATTCCACAGGAGCCTAAATCCTGATCCAGCATTGATGATGAACATACGGTTGAGGGACTATATATGAAAAGAAACATTTAGTTAGAGGAAAATCATAGAAAGTCATTTAAGCTAAACTAAGGGCATATAAAAGAAGCAATACCTCAGGATAATTGTCACCGTCAATCTTCTGAAGACGCTGAATGAGATCCCTTGCAGCTTTGTTCAAACTTTTGAGTCCCTAAGGAAGCATTCAAGTTAGTGATTGTATGAAACTTGTTCTTGAGAAAAGCAGAATTGGTATGATACATACCACTCCTTGCACATCCAAAATAGTTGTGCTTTGATCAATGTGCTTCTTTGCTGCAATTGAACATGCAGGCATTTTAACTCTGGTGGTCCTCTCAAATTCTTTTACATGGTACTTGAGATAACGCTCGATAGTTGTTACTTGCAACAACTTGGTAGAATCAACTTGACCCAATCTTTCAATGTAAACTGGTCTTCCATCCTTATCAACTCCATGATACCCTTGTGGGTAGTATTTCAGAACATCATCTATTTCTTTGAATTCGAAGTTCTTAGCAACACAAAAAAAAATGTTTTATGTTTAGAAATGCAGACAAATACATATTCACATAGAAACATATTTTAATTTCTTTCAATATATAAGCATACCTCCATGATATTGTCTGCCCCAAATTCCTTCCTCCATTTAAGCATATCTGCCCACATCTGTTTTGTCTTCTCCACGTCGAACTTTCTTGCTCTCAAGAATCTGAATCATCATGCAAGATAGAAAATTATAAGGACTCAGAAATCAGGCCTTCATTGCAATGAAGCTTACCATGCCAGTTCACTATATAAATAAATAACTTGAAGAACAAGAAACCATGTAGCTTACCTTAGCATTGTGTGATGATCATCATGCATTGAGGGTAAGAGCTCTTCCAAAACAAGTACTTGGCGAAAGGCATCAACGGTCCGCATCTCTTCTGGATCAATTTCGTCGTCGATAGAGACCGACATGACCCTGCTGTGGCGCCGTCCCTTCTTCAAGGAATTCCTGTAGTTTTTTGAGGCACTAATTGCCATCTGCTTCACTGAACCAAGCATTTTCTTCCTTTCTTCATCGGAACATTCACTTTCTGGACCTGTGAATGCAACAAGGGAAACAAAATACAATTTTGAAAATATATTTATTTATTTGCTTATCAAGGACAGGATTCACATTCATTGAAACTTGAAAGAAAGAAATTCAGAAGCTAAACATGTTCATATTACATGCATGTATTTGTAACAGCATAGTAAAATATATGGATCTAAAAAGCAGAAATACCATGGCGTAAATAGATCTATTAACGATGAAGGCACAGAGATTGATGTTGCTATGAAAATGATAAAAAAAATGGACTGACCGTGTTTGATTATTGATGGATCAGAAGGCGCTACAATAGTGTTGCTCATGATGAAAAAAATGAAAATTGATAAGCTTAACACGAATGAGAGCCCCTAGGGCACAACAAATATCAAATGCCCCCACAATATGTGAGCCCTCACGTGTACCTGCATATATAACCATGAATCACATCATGTCAGAAACACTAACACATTAATTCGAAGAAGAAGATGATTGATGATGATGATGATGGAATAATAGGAGATAGCTACCTTTCCCCACCAGAATGTAGGAGTTGCAAATGAAGAGAAAAACACAAATTTAAGATGATCATAATCCGAACAAATCTCTGAAATTAAAGTGCGGCCATTGAGATGATAGGTGGCGAAAACGGGCAGCCAGCTTGGTTCAACTAAATACAAGACAATTTTAGACTTATATATTTATTTATTTATTTCTTTTATTATTCATTTTCATTTCATATAATATATATATATATTATAAATAATAATGAAATGAATTAGTTAGTTAGTTTGAGAAAAGGCGAAACTGTTAGAAGGAGTTGGCATTGGCAAGCGACCAGCGAGATGCAAGGCACTCACTTCCTTCTTAAACAATGACCAACTCATCATCATCATCATCATCATCATCATCATCGTAATTAATCAATTACTAATTACTATACAAATCTTCTTCTGTTTTTTGTTGGTTGAAAATGCGGAGCATATGATATTAGTCATAATTAATATTCATTATTTCATTAAAAGAGGGTTCCGTTTGTCCAAATAATTCAAATGGTGGTGTGGTATATAAGGCAGCGAATATAAAATCAATTTTCTTCATTGGAGCTGAAAACGCATAAAAACGTAAATCTTAAGAGGTGGAGGTAAAAGTGAGATCCATGGTGTGGGATCCATCATGCATAAATTCATCATCCAAAGCAATAATTCACAGAGAACACAACACATTTTGAATGGCCATAAGCTGAAATTAAGTAAGTTATTGAAGTGGGTGTTTCACATGCTTTTAGTCTTAAAGAAGGGAACAAGAAAACAAAACACAACGGTGCTTAGTGCTTGTCACAAGCTGGACCATCTTAAGTCACATTCAATTCCATGCTAAAACATACAATAACAAGTTAACTAATATCAGTATGTATGTCACTACGTACCCAGTTAAGATTCAAAGCCATAATTCCATAGTTATTAGGTTCAAACAAAAGAATCAGGTAGGATGCTCTGCTCTTTTGGGGAATGTGATGACACGTGTACGATGGTGCTTCACTCTTCCATGTTCCATGTGCTTCTTTCTTAAAATGCGTTGAAGCCCATCCCTTCATCATGGGATTGGACCAATGACCGAGATCTTTTCTTTACTCCTCTATTGTTTTATTTGTTCCTTCCACCTTTCGAAAAACAATCTATTTTAGTTCATTTTAATTACTCAACAATCAAGAACCAAATTCGAGCTTTGCCAAATGATTAAGGTGGCCAGTTACAGCATGACTGTTCCATGGCATGGTGGTGGCCTCACTCACTTTAAGAACCTGACTTGGGCCCCACAAAAATGAAATACTCAGCTCAAATGCACTCAATTGGAATCAGGATTCTTCTTCAAACTTAATTTTGTTTTAAAACCGATTACTATTAGTCTTAGGGCAATCAACCCTGATTTCTTCAATAAACGGAAGGGATTATGATTGTGTTAAGACTTATGAATATGCACACAGCATATACAGTTTGTCCAACCAAGTAGTTTTAAAACTTACATATCAATCAATATCACATCGTTGTTGATCTACATAAAAAGTTCACCAATCTCACATCTTACATAGGATTAGATTTGGTTCATTAGCAATCTCAAGAAAACAAAAGAGAAGAGAACAGAAACTATAATCACGGCTGTAAGAAGGGGAAGATATAAAAATGTGAATGTGTCAAGCATAGTTGCACATGTCCAGACCCCACTTTCCAAAGAGTAAAATGAAATAAGAACCGTAGGAATTCAAATAAAGTAATGTAAGAAAATGACATTGCATTTCGTCGGTTAATAATAATAGGTAGGCCATGTGTAAGAGACGCCTACAAACCTGGACTAAGGGCAATTCAGAACCATGGACACAATTCATTATTTTTCTACTATACTCTTTTCTTTTTGGGGATCTCACCTTACCAAAACCAGAACCAACCTTTAATATCATAGTAAGCCATTACTCATATTAATAATAATAATTAATTAATTAAAGGCAGCCATAAGCCATTACTACCCTTCAAAACCACTCGATCATTCACATTCGCATTCCCTCCAATAATTTCCCTTCAGAAATCAGAATTCTCTTTTTTGATCGCTTCTCGGGATCCCCATTTTTTCTTGCTTTCAAACTCATTCTTCCTACTTCATCTGTGTTGGTTTTCGTTTCTTTTCTGCAATGGCGTCTGCATGCGCGACCTTCAATGTCAACAACACCCATTTGCCAAACACGGACAAGAGGGTGAAACAATCAAAGCCAGCTTCAAAGCTAAGCCTTTGAAAATGAAAACCCACAAGAGGGTCAAGCCTCCCGCTGTTTCTGCTGTTCTTACTTCAAACAATTCCACCAAACAAAACCTGGTAACATCAATTCTGCAACTACTTGTTCGTTTCTCTGGCTGCACCGTTTTTGGTATATCATGATTTGTTTTTGAATATTCTCAGAATCAGACATTGCAAGTGCCATCTTTCCTTAAAAGAAAGAATGAGGCTGACCCAAACAACGTTGTTTCCATCATACTGGGAGGAGGATCAGGGGCTCGTCTCTTTCCTCTCACCAAACGAGCTGCAACCCCTGCTGTAAGCCAAACATTCATACTTCTAGACATTGTTGGTGGTGTGTGGTACAATTACAAGTACATTGATGTGCATTTTGCAGGTACCTATTGGTGGATGCTACAGGCTTATAGACATTCCAATGAGTAACTGCATTAACAGCGCCATTAACAAGATATTTGTGCTCACACAGTTCAACTCTGCTTCCCTAAATCGTCACATTGCTCGCACCTATTTTGGAAATGGCATCAACTTTGGGGATGGCTTTGTTGAGGTATGCTTCACCACCATATTCTTGTTGACCCAATGTGACTTTGTATCTATTCATGAGGACCAATACCAAACAGGTTTTGGCAGCTACTCAAACACCAGGAGATGCTGGAAAGAATTGGTTCCAAGGAACTGCAGATGCTGTCAGGCAATTTACATGGATATTTGAGGTGGCAAACTCATTTTATTTGTAAATTTTTTTTGATAATTTTCAATTGTCAGTGAGTAATAGAATGCTTTTTGTAGGATGCCAAGAACAGAAATGTTGACAATGTATTGATCTTGGCCGGAGATCATCTATACCGAATGGATTACATGGATCTTGTGCAGGTATAAATTCTGATTGGTATATCAGGTTGATAATTACTTAATATCATTTTCAAAGGTTTTCTGATGTGTCTACAACAAATAAACAGAGTCATGTTGATAAAAATGCTGATATCACAGTTTCATGTACTGCTGTGGGAGAAAGGTATTTTGAGTCTTTTGTTGTTTTGCTAAACATATCATTATGCTGCCATTATAATACAAGTATTTTGCTTAAATTTCATCCAAGAGTGAATATAAGCAACTACTTTTCTCAAAACAAGAAGTTTCAAATTTAATTTTAACTGTTTCATTGCTGTTTGCCTGCTCTTTTCAGCCGTGCATCGGATTATGGACTGGTCAAAGTAGATGACACAGGCCGAGTCATCCAATTTTCAGAAAAACCAAAGGGTGATGATCTAAAAGCAATGGTAATTCACAAACTAGTCTAATCGTTTCACCTACTTTCTTTTCTGTTGTTGTTTGTTTATTTTGCTGAGTCTGTTGATTATCTAAAGGGAGATGAATTAACCATCCCCAAGCTCAGTTGTGTTTCCTCGTAGTGCATCACAGGATGAAATTGTAAATTGATGCACCTAACATGGCTAAGCTGTGCTAGTATAGATTTAAAGCATACAGATTATATGGGCTTGGTTTTCAATCTTAAATTTTCATTATACTTTTCTTGCCATAACTAAATAACTTTCCAATAAATGTCCATGATAATCATACTAGGTTTATTTGGCCCCAGTGTAATAATAATGTGTATCTATGTTGATTGTTTGCAGCAAGTAGATACCTCTTTTTTTGGGTTGTCACCTCAAGATGCATCAGCAGCACCTTATGTTGCCTCCATGGGGGTTTATGTATTCAAGACAGATGTGTTGCTCAATCTTTTGAAATGGAGATATCCTGCATCCAATGACTTCGGATCTGAAATCATTCCTTCAGCTGTGAAGGAACACAGTGTCCATGTAAGAGAAATTCTATTCATTCTACAAGGAACAATATCTGCCATTTATCTGGAGCTAACAATGTAAAGTTGAATTCTTGCAGTCATACCTTTTCCCAGACTATTGGGAAGATATCGGAACAATTAAATCCTTTTATGATGCTAACCTGGCTCTCACTAAAGAGGTGGGTTTGGAAAGCCATTTTTCTCATATGACTATTCTCATTGTGCAATACAATTAGCTGCTAGAATGAAACAAAATTTGTTTGCTGTAGTTCAGTTTATTAGAGCTAATATCTGCTTTGTGCTACTATCTTTCAGAATCCAAAGTTCGAATTTTATGATCCCAAGAAACCCATTTTCACATCTCCAGGATTCCTACCACCAACAAAGATGGACAAATGCAAGGTCTGAAAGCCTGTCTTATGGTATCTCAAGTATAAAAAATATATGATAAGATCTCTTTCTCATTGTGTTTGAGTTGCTTTGGCAGATTGTGGATGCAATTATCTCTCACGGATGCTTCCTTCGAGAATCTACAGTCCAACATTCCATTGTGGGTGAACGCTCGCGTTTGGATTATGGCGTTGAGCTTCAGGTAAGCTACCATAAATTATTGAACAAGGACTGTCCTGTCCATGCAGTACAACACTCCTTTTAATATGAAACCATGTTTTACACTTACAGGACACTGTAATGATGGGAGCAGATTATTACCAAACAGAAGCCGAAATTGCTTCTTTGTTGGCAGAGGGTAAAGTCCCAATTGGGATTGGAAGCAACACCAAAATTAGGTAATTGCAGTAACAACTTGTGTACAATTTGGTCTTGATGTGTCCTAATTCCTAACTTGTTGTCCTTATTGAAGGAACTGCATTATTGACAAGAATGCAAAGATCGGGAAAGATGTCATCATTGTAAACAAAGACGTAAGCGTTTGATGAGTTAGTAGTGTTATCTAAATCCAGTGTGTGTGTGTGTGTATGGCTAACCAATGCAATGGTTTGTGTGTGTAGGGAGTTGAAGAAGCAGATAGGGCAGCAGATGGGTTCTATATTCGATCTGGAATCACGGTGATAATGGAGAAGGCAACAATCCGTGATGGCACCGTCATATGAACATTGTTTGATGATCTGAGGAGTAGCATTCCTTCATCTTTGGGAGGGATGGCAGGGCTGCTACATTACATTCAAGTCTGTAATAGAGAAAGCAGCACATGTAAAATAGAAGCTTCCCTCTTTCCCCCACTCCCTAGACCCTAGGAATGTAAAATGAATAATAAAGCAATGAATCAAAATCATGATGCATTCACGTGTATTTGATGAAATATTGTAGCAATCATGCTTCTGAATGGCCATGAAAATGCCTCGTGTCGTGATGAGGGTGAGTTGCACTAACGAGATTGACACGTAGAATTGAAGTTTGAAGAGTAATCTAATCTAGTCTAGTAGTGCCTTAAAATTAAATGGCGGTGTGTGAATATGCAAAATGCAATCAAGGCGAATATCAGAGGTGTTGAGCCTCGATGAAAAGAAGCAGAATATTAGTGTTGAGCGGAAACAGCATGATTCAGCCTCATCTCTCCAACAATTTCTTGATCGCGTACCCGTTTCCTCCATATCCGGCATAACAGATTCACATGGTACTTTAGCTTAAACCATAACATATATGATATATGATCTGATATGATATGATATGATATGATATATACACTTCACTTACGAATTATGATTAGTTTTGGAAGTGAAGGCTGAAGAGAGTGTAAGGGATGCAATTCATATGATGTATGAAAAGGAGGTGTTGGGTGCAGTGGTTGTGGATGATGATCATGTATCACAATCGGAGGTCGAGGAGGCTTCCACCATGACATTCTCTGATCGCTTCATTGCTTTCATTGATTTCCCAAGCATGCTTCTCTGGTGTCTCAGGGTAACCTATTCACTCACTCATTCATTCATTCTGATCCCTTCTCTCTTCTTCCCTCATACATAGCATGTGTCATAGGAATACGACACCAAGATGTTGGAACATTGCACGCAAAAACATATCAAGACCGGTGGGTTTTTCTCCATCATCCTAGACAGCATTCATGAGATTGGCCAAACCAAGGTTACCCTTCCTTCCTTCCTCTCTTTCTTTCTTTCTTTCTCTGTGTTCCAAGATAGAATATGTGTTTGTAGGTTGGAGAGTTGGCCAAGTCATTCCTATGGAAACCATATTTCCCAGTGCACATGGATGACTCCGTTATGCACGCCCTGCTTCTTCTTTCTAAGCATCGCCTCCATGTTTTACCAGTTATACACCAACACCATTTTCATCCTACACTCATTGCCCTTGTTACACAGGTCCCTACTTCTGTGCTCTCAATTCTGTTTTACCAGTTACGACACCTATGAATGCACCAAATCATAACATGATTAAATTAGTGACATGTTTTGTTTTGGCTTTGTGCTAGAATGTTCTAGTACGATTTCTTCTTCAATCAAGTGGACTAGAGTGGTTCGATAACATTGCAGACAACAAGTTCTCTGATTTGCGGTACTCTCACATTCCTCGGACACATGCTTCTTTAAGTTGATTCATCATGTTGTTTATTTGTTGGTTTTTTGGTCCAGGGTTGAAGATCAAGAACCTCCTATTTGTGTATATGGGAACCAAACTGTTGCAGATGCTTTCAAGTTGCTCTGGGAAAACCATAATACTTGTGCAGTTGCCGTTGTACATCAACAGACTAAGAAGATCATGGGTAATGTGAGGAAAACTGACGTTTATCATCTCCTCAAGAATGATGAAATCCTCAGAAATAGAACGTGAGGTCAAAAACCTATCCTCTTCCTTTTTCTCTCTCATTTTCAATGTGACAGACATGCATGTTTGTGTTCTATTTTATGACAGGGTTTTAACTGTGGAAGAATTCATACACATGGAGAGTGAAGCAAGAATGGAGGCAGCAGTAACCAACAGGGAAAACGACACAATGAAGCAAATAATGGAGCACATGGTTGAGACAAACAGCAGTTTCAGCTTTCTGGTTAATGAGAAAGAACAAGTGACAGGTTTGGTTACCTTGAGAGACATTATCATGCAGTTTGCACCACCGTGCGTGGATGCTAGCATTGGAGGAGGTGGTTTCTTTGAAATGGCGTTGGAGCAGAGTGGTTGTTCTATCAAAAATGGAACTATTGTTCCTAATTGATGAAGCAATGCCAATGATGTCTCATCAAACCACACTTGAATAGTGTAACTTGTTACCACAATATTTTAAGGCTAAGTTCATCCGTTACTTACCTTTTTGTCCTCCTTTCTACTATTAAATTATTATTATTGGTAACCTATTCACTCATTCATTCATTCTGATCCCTTCTCTCTTCTTCCCTCATAAAGCTAGAAGATGTGATGAGGGATTAACAAGTAGAAAGGTGTTTTCAAATATAATAAAACAGAGCATAGAATAGAACAGGGTCCAATTAAGGTGAACATAGCACCCCAGTACATGGCATTGGCATATAATATTATTCAGATAATTAAGCTAGAACTAGAATAAAGATCCCAAGAATCAGACAAACTGAGTAAGATACTCATCCACAGTGGTGTATTTGACATCGGGATAGAGCTGTGATGCCTCCACTCCAAAAGATTCCTCGATTTCGAAGTTAGTTTGATCCCCTTTCACATACACAGCATGGGTAATAGAAAGAACCACGTTCAAGGGAGGGGCAGACTCTTGAATTTGCTTCAGTACTTGTTCCTCGGCTACATACTCCTTCTCAAGACTCTTACCTATCTTTTTCTCCCAGATAGACACTAATTCATTGAAAGACAAGGTATTAGCAGGGGGTCTAACATACAGAATCTTGTTCAAGGTTCTTGGATCATCCACTGCTTTGATGGTGTAAGTTGCAATATCGTCCTCCTTGTTCCAAACAGATTTAGCGTTTCCATCACCAAGGATAACAACTTTGTCTCTAGGGGGAGAAGTAGCTCCAGGCTGTGACAAACTGGGTAGGAAGTAGCCAGCAAAGAAGTTGGAAGAGACATAGGTGTAGGGAATTCCTTGAGCCTCAATGGTTCGGCGAATTTTGGACTTGGTAGCAAAAGCACTCTTTGCGGGATCAACAGCACTTGTTCGATCCACATCATTTCCAAATTCGGAGGGAAAGAACCTCTTGACATTGCCAGCCTCCTTGACGGCAGAAATGAGCTTGTCTTGATCAGCTAACTGAGCATGTCCAACGGTAGAGATCACCACGTCCACTTGCTTGATGGCCTTCACCAAACTTTCGTGATCATACAGATCTCCCTGTATGTGCATGCCATATATATATTAATAAAGAAGAAGAAGAAGAATAGGGGAGGGGTTTTAATTTGCGTACCTCAAGAAGATGAACGCCCAGGGCCTTAAATTTGTCTATGATAGGGGCCTTGTCAGGGTTGGAAAGAGTGGATTCCCTCACAAGAAGGAAGGTTGGGTGGCCGGACTTGGCGCTGGCTTCCACCACAAATTTGCCGATGTAGCCAGTGCCTCCGATCACCAGAATCTTGCTGCTTTCTGCTGCCATGTCACAGTATTGTTACCTCTTCTTTCTGCTATTTAGTGTAAGTGATGTGTATGTGTGTAACTGTTAGTCTCCCTTTATAAGTTCCAAGTTCCAACCTCTCTTCTCCCATGGACCCACGGTTACGCTCCTTAATCTGCCATATTAATGATATTTAATCCACATTCAAATGCATTTATACACAAACTGGGTCTACATACATCAAACTTTCATTTTCTCACTCACAAAAAAAAAGAAATATAATTACTCGCACTCCTATACTAATACTATGATACTATCTCTTTGATTTGACGTGACGTGTCCCTAACTCATCATGCTATTCCACTTACGCTGTTTTTTTCTCACTTTCTCTCATTCTCTACCACAATTTCACGTGCCTTCCTATTTCATTCTATGACTATTTATTAGATTTTTTTTTTCCAATTTATCCTATTTAGTATTTATCGTTAAATGAATAAAAAATTGTAAATATATACTTTGACAGAAATTCTTGTTATATTTGGTAGTGGTGTAACGTGCCTTATATAGTGCCTTTATTTGCTTCTGGTTGCAATATATATATTTTTTCTGGTTGTAAAATATTAGGCATTCCTACGAGACAAGAAAAGTAAAAGTTATCTGGTTGTATAAACAAAATGGTGGAAATCCCTTGACGTCATGTGTAAGTCATGCACACTTAATAATTAATTTTAGTGTACTACCAAATATATGAGTTTTTTATACAATTACTTAATACTCATATTATATATTCACATATCAACAAAATGTCGACTCTTTTTTATTACTGTATCCAATTTCAGGTATTTCTAAAATATAACTACGTAAGAATAGTATAGTATCACTTTCTATTTAACAGATAAACAACATATTAAAATCTACAGTAAAGCCATTTCTTAATATAAATGTTTAAAAAGGGAAAAAAATTACAGTATTTTGGCACACAATAGCAATAGAGAATAAGATGTATTTAGACAACAGAAAGTCTAGATACATTAATATTTGATTTGATTTATAGCTAAGGTAGATTGTGAACCAAAATATATGTGCTGAATTAAAGTAGCTAAACATTTACATATACTGCTGAGCTTTTCCCTGATAATAACAATGTATACCTTACAGTCTGAGAGCGAGTGATGCATGCTATTCCATTTCTGGAGTGGCATTGTATACCTTACAGTCCTGACTCATCACCCACCCACCCACAATATGTCACTCACTCACCTACTTCTCCAACCTAGTTAGTGCGGTAACTCATGATTATTGATTCGTGAATGTGGGGCAACTATAAATACTTCTTTAGTTATTTATTTATATATTTCTAAAAGATTTTTTATATTATTATACTTAAACATAATTAATAAATAAAAAATATTTTACATAAATATTTAAACATAAATTTACTTTTTTTAAAAACAGATTATTTCATAGAAACTCAGCCAAATAAACGATAAAACTAAAATGTTAGCGGTAATATTAATGACAAGTGTTATATACTCTAACATTTTTTATATAATCTTTTTAGCTAATTTTGTGTATACAAGTAATTCTTTTCAATTTGAAGAGTATTGATAGAAATTTTAATATTTCAATGAATAATAATAAAGTATGATTTAATTTGATAGATTGAGGGGAAGCGGAAAGCAAAACCATGTGGTTTGGCCATTCCATAGAGAAGTCAACACACACCTTTTTCATTTTGGTACGACACTTGACTTGTGAGTTGTGTGTGCTAAGTGCTAACTGTTAGAGAAGAGAAGAGAAGAGAAGAGAAATAAATGAATAATGGAGAGTGTTATGGAGGATGTGGAAGAATATAACTACCGAGAGGTGAGGCTTCCATCTCTCATACCGGTAGTGGCAGAGCCTGAGCTTGAAAGGGAAACAGGGGAGCGAAGAAGAGGAAGGGACATACTCATTGCCGTTGATCATGCTTCCAACAGTAAGCATGCTTTTGATTGGGCTCTCATCCACCTTTGCCGCCTCGCTGATACCATCCATCTTGTCCACGCCGTTTCTGGTTATTACTTATTACTCTCTTCTTCTTATTATTCTCTTTTATCCTTATTTATTTTTATTCCATCAAGTTTATTTTGTTATTTGTTTGCAGACGTAAAGAACGAGATCGTCTACGACTTAACCCAGGGTCTCATGGAGAAGTTAGCAGTTGAGGCTTTCCAAGTCCTCATGGTTACTTCTTATCATCTTCCTTTAACATAAAACTAATATATACGCCCATTTCTACTACTAAGTACTAAGTACTAACCATGTTTCATGAATCACATCATTTTCATTGTCTTGTTGTGAATCCAACTTCCCACATGAACAATACTATTATGTACCATGCATTTGCAAACAACAATCATGTAGATTCATTCAAGATGTGGATATATGTACTGTATAATCACTTAATTAATGAATAAACCGGATCATTCTTTTTGTGTTTCTTGTTCTGATACTTTGTTTCTATAGGTGGACTCATCTTTCTGTACAAGTTAGGAGTAGCTAGATGTAGAGTGACGGTTAAATTACTTAGTTGATGACAGTTAAGTTAGTTAGGAGTGATAGAGTGCATGTGTAGTAAAGGGATGTAACTATATAAGTAACTGATTTCTTCCTCTGTGAAGTGATGGTGATACACTCTCTCCCTCCATTTCCCTCTCTTTCTAGCTCTCTCTTTCCTGCAATTTGACTCACATCTCCCCAAGATTCAACAGTTTTTGTCACGCCTAGATTTTGCTAGGCATGTACTTCAAATGTACCGTGGACATTCTGATCTAATAGTACCTGATAATCCCGTATGATTATGTTGTATTCAGGTGAAAACAGTGGCTCGGATTGTGGAAGGTGATGCAGGAAAAGTAATTTGCAAGGAAGCAGAGAGGATTAAACCTGCGGCCGTAGTTCTGGGGACAAGAGGCAGAACCTTAATTCAAAGGTTTGCATCTCCATCACCTATGTATTAGTAAATTCTGCCGCTATCAAATACTGTTCTGAGTTTCTGATGCATGAGTTCTTTTCTTTTACTTCAGTGTGCTACAGGGAAGTGTTGGAGAGTACTGCTTCCACCACTGCAAAGCAGCACCTGTTGTCATCGTTCCTGGAAAAGGTATGCATTGGTAGTTTTTGTCATGTTTTCAGTGTTGTATTCTCTTGTAAGTGCATATTAAAATCCTTGATTGGCAGATGCTGGAGATGCGTCAATCGTCTAGGTGGAGCTGTGTACTTATGTCAATTGCCTTTGTTTGCTATGTATCTAACCGTCATGTTTAGTGGTATCAAAGATTGGTTCTTACTCATTTCAACCAAGAATAGAGCATCATATTCATGTTGGGAGTAATTGTCCTCGTATATCAGTAGTTGGCAAATGCACTTTTTGTATATCATGGTTTTTTTCAACTGTTTTCGCATGTTAACCACTGTCATGTTGCCGATTCAATGGCTTAGTAACTTTTCTCATTGTGCTGTATTAGAATTTCCTTGGTGTTACAACTTACAAGTGCTTTTAGAATGTTGAAACTACCTACAATTCACATGTACAAACTAGCATTTTTGGGATAGGTTTATTTGAGTTGCTGTTAGATTCTATTGATATATGTTAGTAGTTAACAAAAAAATATAATAATAAAAAGAAAGTTCTTGTGTGCACAAATAATTGTTTTATTGGACCACAAACAAATGGGCTATTGGTGTGCACTGGTTTTGTTTTGTGGGGATTCAACAAGGCTTGGGGATGGAGGATATGTGCTATGTAGGCATCCCCTTTTCTAGTATGTCTGCGAGACAAGAGAAGAAGATTGTGCTCTGTTGACTCTTGCCATATTCAAGTCTCGGGATGCAAAATAACATTCATGGAGATTTGAAACTTTAGAACAAGAAGGGGACATAAACGTCGAAGCTAAGTTGATGTGTTTATGATGAAAGCAAAGATAATTTAGTTAGTTGCAAGGGAATCTTGGTGGATTTGGATAGGCTTTGTTTATTAAATAGAAATGAAAGTTGAAAGTGGTGAAGGGCGCTCCATGTGAGTGAGAGTGAGAGGGAAGAAGAGGAGGAGTAAGGTTGGGCCAATGAAAGGACAACCCAAGATGCATCTCTCACTATCCACTATCCACCCCAACAAAGACAATCAACAAAATCTTGCCCATGAATGAGACACTTCCACTTCCACTTCCACCCCCCATAACCGAGCCATCACCACCACTTCTCATTGCTTGTATGTTTCCACATTTTACCATAAAGTCTTAACAAGGAAAAATATGAAAACAAACAGCAGTGAAAAGTTGCCATCAACGCGTTTATGTGACTTGGAATACTTATTAGCCAGCTCATCCTTGTCACACTTTGTTTTTTTCCCCCTCACTAGTCACTTGCTTTAACTGTAATGTGAAGTTGATACAAAAGAGAGAGTGACCATTAATATTAAGATTTTATTTATTTATACTATGGTAGCAGTATACAAACAATATATGCTATGTACTTGTTACAAAGAAAAAGAATCTCAATAATAGGCCTTTGGGGTAAGCTAATCCATTCAACAGTAATTGAAGGTCTACATCTCCATCTCCATCTTTAGATTGTTTGGTTCAACTAGACCTGCAGAGAAATCAAACACACAACAATATTAGAATTTTAGAATTTATGTCTAAGTAGCCCCTAGCATTAACATTCTTCTTTATGCCCTCAGTCAAACTGCACACAACCTATGCTAATTAACATTTTCTTACTTAAAAGGTAAAAAAGGAATGGGAAAGAAATATTGTTGTATAATTGCATGATAAAACAGATCCTTCTTTGGAAATTTGGTTCATTCAGATAAAAAGTAGGCATCAAGCAAAAATTCTACGCTATTATCAATGTTAGTGGGGGCTATAACGTCTCTATAATCCATTAATATCCACTCCTCTTTTGCCTCTAGGGGGGGAAGTGATCTTGACATGACACAATTTGTTGTTAGGTACCTGTGAATAGCTGAGAAGGAAATGATGCTGCTCTTGCTTGATCAAAAGCCACACTACTGTAAAGGTTTTGAAAATCACCTTCCCATGTTGAGGGGGGCAGAGTTTGCTGCAATTTACACAAAAACTAAATATCAAATTGAGAAATCACTTACCAGAGTTTACAAGTTGAAGTTTCTGAGAGGGAAACTTACAGTGAAACAGGAGGAATCAAGAAAGGTTTCTGGCATGGATACTGGAGCACTTATGCTCCTTCGAAGACTGATATCTTGAGGGTTTACCCCTGCATCTATTTGTGGTGGGGAATTGAAGTGAAGATAGGAAGCAGGGTGAGGCATCTCTGGTGACATTCCTAATGCTGGAAAACTTGCAGCACAAGCAGGAAACACCTATAAATTACAATAAAATTGAGTACATGTCATCAGCAACATGATATAATATATAGAAAGCATTTGATTTGAGGTAAAGGAGATTGAGTAGTTACCTCTCTGGCAAAGAGATCATCAATGTTGAAGTCAAGTCTTGGATTCACAGCAGCTAATTTCATTGACAAGAACTGCATATCATAAATATATTATATTATATAAGGTGCACATCACATATGACATGAAGAGGATGGACCTAACTGTGTGTTACCTCAACTTGTCGTTGAAGGGACTGGACATAGTTGATGATTTCATCAAGCATTCCAGCTTTTCCAGTAATCTTGTTGCAACCGGGCACTAAATCCTGCAAGAACTTCATTCTCTCGCTGATTTTTTCCCTTCTAACTCTTTCAGCTAAGCTATGGCTATCAGTGGCTTGGCCCCGGCGTGCTCGGACATGAATGTAATCTGGCTTCTCACTAGCTTGCGTGGCTTTCTTCCCCGGCGGGATTGGTGTGTGATGGTGAGCATCCACTTTGACCCTCTTCTTGTCCTTGTTATCATTATTATTATCTGAAACAGCACCCTATAAAACAAAATATAGAAAATGAGAAGAAGAAATGTTAGTGTGTGTGGAAACAAGTAGCAAGTATAGGAACCTTGGTGTTGAGAGTTTTTCTCTTGTTATTAAGAGGAGTAGTCTGTTTGGCGTCAGGAAGAGAAGGTAGTGGACAACTGGAAGTCCTTGAGATTGAAGAATTGAGATCAAAAGAAGCAGCAGAAGTAGTAGGAGGAGGAGGAGGGAATCCTGAAGGAGAAGAGGAAGTAGGAGAGGAGGAGGTGTGAAGTTGTTGTTGGAACTTGATGATAGCCCTTTGCCTTTGGAGGAGTGTCATATCGGAGCAGGTGGCACCACCATTTCCCGAAGCGTTACTGTTCAGACAGTGCAGCATCTTCTCTATCAATATCAATACTTACTTTAGAGCAAAGCAACTTGCCTTTCTTCTGAATGAAGTTGCATAACACAACACAATGACAATGGAGTTACGTTATGGGCTCTCTATTTATTTATATAAAAAGCTAAAGTACTTTATAAGGAAGGAGTGGGCCCCCACCGACACGACGGTCACGTGGCCCTCTCCTCTTCCCTTTGACTCCGTAATACTCCCTAACCCTCCACGTCCTTTATTAACAAAACTAAATCATCTTAAGTTTCTCCAATGTCACCTTGCCTGGGAAATTGTGTTCTGTGACACAAGTCTGAATTTCCTAATGAGCAAGTTTCAAACTGCACAACGACACGTGGTGCGTGTATTACACCCTTCCAATATACTGGCAGTGCAATCCACGCGCCTCCAAATGCCACCATAGTACACACTACACAGAACATTGCACCTTGATGATTAATTAGCACCTCATTGTTCTAAAAATGGCCACCCCTTTCCACCTACACCTCATATGTATGTCTTTCTTTGTTTAGCAGTAGCATAGCAGTGTTTCTCTCGTTAGTAGCGTATCATGCTTTTAATTTCCAACTGACTTTCTCTCTATGTAATTGATTTCATCAGCTCCTAATAACCCCATGTTCATATCAGTAAAAGGTTTAGTAGGTTAAAAACAATCTATGTTCTTTATTTTGTTAATTGACAGTAATTCAGTTAGTTTCTGCTACATATATAATCATGGGTTATGAATTGACCTTGTACTTAATCTGTTCCAATGCAACTTGCAAGAAGTAGTGTATGTGATGATGTTAGTTTGAAGTAGCGGGCAGTGTGTATGTGATAGGTTACATACACTAGAAATGAAGAGAAGAGTGCATTGGATATGATTATTATTGTGGAAATCATGGTTTGGTTGCTTGCTTGGCAAATGGCAATTATATATTTATGGTGAGATCTCAAGGGTGAAGGAGATCGAGCAGTGGTAGGAACCAGTCCAGAGAGGATGAAGGCAACTTCCATTATGTTAATGGGCCCTTTTCCTTCTCAAACTTTTATGTATGCATGTCATTATCCTCTTCCTCAATCCTCATAGCTTATTGTCTCTCAAGGTCCCCTCTCTTTACACCATTTGCAAATAATGCAAATGACCTTAAAGCACACACCTAAAGCCAAAATGCCCAAATGCATGGGCCCTTCATTCATTTCCTCCATCACTCTCAACTCTCAACACAAAATTAAACTACTCTGTCCCCTTCCCTCATTCCTTTCCTATTCTACCTAGCTACTCTTGTACTCTAATCCCTTTTTCTTATTCAAAAAAAAAAAAAATCCTCAGGTAGCAATACGCTCTCCATCCTTATTCTTCTCTTTCTTTTTGACCAACTCTAACTATTGATAAATACTCTGCATTATTGATTTATTGTATCCTCATGAACCTTTTATCTTATTATTTTTGGAACCTCAGCTTGGCCTTTAATTTATCTCTAACTTGTTTGCATAATAATGTATGTATACTTCAAGTTAACACTCCTTCGATCTTTACACTAAGAAATCGATAGTAATTATGAGTAATTATAATATAATGTAAGAAAGTACTAATATTTTATAATGATTATTATCTAGAAGCGTTGTCTTTAGACTAGCTGAGAATGAAAGAAATTAATTAAGAGCAAAGATAATAATTGAAGTATAATAACATAAATGTAGTTCAAGTTAGTTAGAACTTAGAAGCATGTCAGGAAGAAGAAACTAGTGTGCAGTTGATGAAAACATTAGAGCAGAGTTTGAGGTCTGTCTCTTACGTTATTTCTCGAATGTGATAAATAAGTGATATGATTTGTTGGCAGTAGCATCAGAATTAGAAACATGTCCCAACGACAATAATAATAAATAATTGATGTAGGCCTTCTTCTTATCTTATCTAGCTAATTGAGTATAGTATAGAATAGAATAGAATAGATAGTTATGAGGAGTTATAATAATTGAGTTATGGCAATACAGATAGAAAGTAATAATAAAGCAGCAGATCCAATGTATGGGGAAACCTAGTTGCTGCTGCTCCCCTCCATTGTAGTAATTAATATATAGGGCAGGGAGTAAATTAAAGAAGAAGCTTAGTTCAATTTGGTGCTTGGAAACTTCTTCTGTTGCTATATATGTTAGGGTGGTCCACTTATTATTCATCACTATGGGCATCCTTCTCTTCTTAAATGCCAAACACATTCACATTCACATTAACCCCAAAGGTTGTTCATGGCGTCCACAACCTCAGAAGAAGAATATAAATAATGATATTCCTTGTGTATCACCGAAAGTGATAGATAGGATAGCTAATGAATTATAATTTTACTATATATGAATGCAAATGAAAGGATGATAATAATTGAAAGATGAAAAGATTGACTGGTTTTTCAAACTTTCAAGTTCCAAGCAAGCTGATGATGATGACGTTTGCATCCACCGTACCTTTTAAGTTTCTCTTATTAGTAGTCATGCTATCATCACATCACATGCATGTGCAGATTAATTGGTTCGATCGGTAAACTTTGTCATTTTTATGTATGAAATTGAACAACCATTTTTCTAAACTGAATTTCTAACTATGCTTACGTCAATAATAATTAAGTAAAATATATCCCTATATATAATAGTGACTAGAGAAAGTTAGGGAGCAGTCTTGCTTTTTAGATAAACATGAACGTACTTACTTGTATGGAAATACATATTTGACTCTTGATGCATGAGGAGGATAGGGATCGGAGTGCTTAAATTAAAGCATTTAATTAACAAAGCATATGGATTTGTTCCCACCATCTCACAACTATGAATGGTACCCCAACCCAACTCATAAATGCGTGAAATGAATAACACAATCCTGTTTATGTAACTAGCAAAATGGCAATACAGAATGCTAAAGAAAGGAATGGAATAAACGACATGGAAATCTTATCAGTGTTTACTGGGCCAACATCACAATCAAATACAAATAAAATTAATAATTATACATTTTTATGTTAATTGTTACTTTTGCTGTTGGATCTCACTATCCATCACCTCCCCAACAAACACACATGGAATGTTTCATTCGCCTTGCTACAACATTTTCTCAAGTAATTAAGTACCCAATCAATAAGCACAATAAATAGTATAGTCTTCATTGAAAAATATATATAGAATGAAAGCAGTGATCCTCAAATGTGGGCCACTATGTGTGTGTAGCTAGCTGTGAGTGTCTCTGAGAAAATAAAAACACTGACATCATACCCTCCCTTAATTAATATCCACTACCCTCGACCTCCAGGTTACAAAATTGAAATATTTTTGCATCATGACCACTTCAAATGTACGTGCATTGTTTTCCATTCATGACTCGCAATAATTAATGATGTGGGACTTGAAGTTGAAGCTGAAGGATGATGATCTATCAAGCATAGCATGGGAATGAATAAGTCATATTCAATTCTATGATTATGGTTGGTTGGATATAATAATAGGATTTACCGATTTAGGGAGGGCAAGCTGCAGACACTACTCATCGAACATTTTCAACGATTTATGGTCCACAACTTAACGGGCTTTAGGCCTGTATTCTTACAGGTTTTCCCACTCCAAACCTTAAACTGAAAGCCTATGTTTTGGGTATTAACTCAAAGCCCATTTAATTCTATATACCTGAAAAGAAACGCTGAGTGGACGTGTATTGGTCTCACTCACCTTCGTATGTTGTTAATGGAGCTATTGATTCTGGGCTTTAACTCCCTCTTAATACCAAAAGAAAATGAAACTATTGAATGTCCAAAAAAAAAAACTAGAAACTATTGATTCAACGAAGCCGAGCAAAGTAGCCGAGGCCTGGTTCATGGCAATGGTGTTTGTCTTGTGTGTTGTGATAATTAGAATTAGAGGTTGAAACTTTAATAATATTTTTTTACTCAAATATCATCAATTAATATTATAATTTCTAATATTAATCTTTATTTCTGCTCCGTCAACTTAGTTTAATCTCTATCTCTCAGTCTCTATCTCTAATTAATTTTAAACCAAACACAATACACAAACCTATTTCAGTCTCAATCTCTCTGTCTCAGTCTTCCAGTCTTAGTCTAAAGAGTCTCGGCCTCTGTCTCAAACGCACCCTTAATACATGTTTTAAGAATGATAATTTAGAATTTTAGATAGAGTTTTTGGGAATGTAATTAACATGGGATTTGAAAATCTATTGGAATTTAATTTCTTTAATAATTAAATTCCAATGTTTAAAATAAAAAAAAAATACATTGTTCTTAGGGAATTAAATTCAATTTCATTGTTTTCTTCCAAATTTAATTACTTTTTTTTACTCCACTCACCCACTTTCTCCTCCACAGTTCCACTAGCTCCACCACTTAAAGCCCTCTCTTCTTCTTCGCCTCTAAAAACCTATCTTCTCTTTTCCTATATATCTTCTCTTTAAATTCTTTTTATTTAATTTATTTTTCATTTAGAATAAATTTAGTAAAAAATGCAATTTTTTTAAAGGGAATATGAATGAATTTAATGAAACAAAAATTTTAACAATTATCTTAGCTTGTATGAAATATTCAATAAACTTGAGTTAATGTATCCTTCGAGTTACTAGTGTTTGCTTTATTAATACAGTAGATAGATATTTACTTTTTAAACAATTTTTTTCAATTAGCAGGACATTTTATGATATTAACTTGTTATGGATATAATAATAAGTAGCAATTAATATTGATGTACACATAAAACACACAAACACATTTTAATTAATCACTTCCTTAAGTGGAAAAGACTTATGTATTTCAATGTGTTTATGTGTACACCTATCAAAAACCGAATAAGTAGCATATATGAAAACTCAAAAAATTGTTGATGTTGATCTGAAGGAGGAAATGAACCACCCATCTAGGAGTAGCCTAATGAGAACCACAAGTTTGTGGTTAGTCTCCCCTCTCCAAAGACTCGGGTTCGAGTCTCCTTGTATTAAAAAAAAAAAAAAATGAACCTTAAGCATATTTTAGATAGATCATAGATATATACAATAAATAAAGAATAAAATTGTCAAAATATAAATTTTCAATTTATTTGATAAACATTCCGTGCAGTGGAATTAATTTTAATTATAATTTTTTTAATTCATTCTAAATAATGGAATTATTCTGTCTAGAATTCAATTTCTAAGTATCATTAAAAGTTTGCAACATGAATTTGGAACTGATTTCCAATCTAATTAAATGAATAAGTGGTTATAAATTAAAACAGAGTGTGTGACTATTTTTTTTTATTGATGTTATACATGCCTCTAAGATGAGAGTAAAATTGTTTGATGGTATATTTTTTATATAAATTATGTTATTTATACATTAAAATTAACTACTAGTGTATAATATATATTAAAATATAAAATATATTTTTAAAATAATAAAATTATATATATATATATATAATTTTAATAAAGAATATTAGTGTCCAAATAAAAATCTTATATATACATATACTTAGAGCTGCCTAGCATTACTATAATTTTATGACGCTAAATGTTGAAGCACTCTCAAGTCTCGATGTAGATGATATAAGAATAATGCAATGATATCATAAATGGCACAAACAATTCAATAAATAAATGTTTGAAAGTACAAGAATAAAGGTGGCAGCTACTAGTAGAAGTATAACCTTTTGGAATGTTGGTTCTTAACAAAGATCCCAAAAATACCAAAGACGTCATAACCGAAAACATAATTAAATAATAATAATAATAGGTAGTAATAATTTAAAATTATGGTATTTAATTTAATATTTATAATTTTATATAAATAATATTTATAATTATATATTTACAATATTTAATATTATATATTTAATTTAATGATAAGTAATAAATAAAAATAAAAACTAGAATAAAAAAATTATGATTATCTATCATTAAAAATTATAACTATTAAACTTTTTTATTAAGAATTAAAAATTCTCTATGTTCATTAAAAATTAATAATTAAATTAATTATTATGAATTTGTGAATAAATATATATATTTTTATTTTTAATATATATTTTATATAAATAACTGATTTTAAGTGTGCACGGAATTAATATGGTTGAAAAAAAATATAAATGTTAATTATATTGTTGGTGGTCATCTGGCTTACATCAAAATCAAGCAAAAGTAGAGGGTATCTACTATCTACTCTACAGACTACAATGACATCACAATTCGTAGCTGTTAGCTGAGAAGACCAGATTTAGAAATATTCTGTGTTAACAAGAACAAATGTGGTTGTATTTGTATACATAGATGCAGCATAAATAGTAAAACCAAGAGTAGAATCAGCACAAGGCATAACATACAAGTTCAATTGACCATTAGCTAGGCATATAAATACTGCTATGTGCTATGGATTGCATATTTGCATTTGCCGACAGATATTTTTTCATTTTGGTTGAGCTTGAGAGAGAAGATATACTAGTCCCTGGCTTGCTTGATGCTTTCTAAATTAGAACATCCCATTAATATAACACTTGAAATATATAAAACACAGAGGTGTGGGGAGGTGTTTGCGGCTGAGGCAAAAATGTTAAAATTCTTGAGTACTAGTAACTTATAATCCACAGGTAGAGCTGTCAATCAAACCCGGAAGTTCCTTGTCCACAAAAACAAGTTTGAATTGTACTAGGAATAACATTTTTTGGTTTGAAATCTGGAATAGGAACCAGATTCATAATTTTTGAAACTGATATATATTCTCACCTTGTTCTGTTGCCGTACCAATGTTTGAGATTCGCATAATTATTAAGTGTCCCCAATAATTGCTGAAATTGAAGTGGATGCATGGCACTTATAAATTAAGCAGATAGCATGGAAGCAATGCATGCATGCACATACACTACTAGACAATAATTAAAAATACAATAAGTTTAAGTTTGAGGTTGGTTGATGGCTAGTTCTTCATCATCATGGACAGCAAAACAGAACAAGCTGTTTGAGAAGGCGCTTGCCAAGTACGACAAGGACACACCGGATAGGTGGCATAATGTTGCCAGGGAAGTTGGTGGGAATAAGACACCTGAGGAAGTTAGAAGGCACTATGAGATCCTCTTAGAGGATATCAGAATTATTGAGTCTGGGCATATTTCCATTCCCAACTACGGGAACAACCCCAATAATAATTCTAAAACTTAGCTTATATCTATATGCATGCATATGCTTCTCATGCTCCCCTTCATTCCTCACTTATTTATTTACCCACATACAATACCACTTTCTATATGTAATCAATAAATATAGAGTATGACTACCTGGTTTCCCTCTTTTTTCTATTCCGTAACATCATGAATGAAATCATCAACTATCCTTTCCCTTTTCCTTATTCAAGCATTATTGATTATTCATTACTTACTTAATTACGTCCAAAACTACGCCATTCATGCATCTATTTCGCTGCCGAATGCCCGAATTATTGCCGACGAAGTTGGTTGATTGCTACAACAGCCCAACCCTATAAACATTTTTAGAAAAAATTTAGGAAGCCCATAATTTATTAGAGAATAGGATATTTACTTTTTTTTTCCTTCTTATTATTTTATACTCTATATAATCTCTTTGAATTTATACTTACTTTTACAATCCATGTAACAAAAATCCACGTGTCATCCATACAATTAAATTGGACACATGTCATGTTAAGGTTGTTTGTGGCATCTAAATTTTTCTCATACATTCAATAGCAATAGCAATGCTTGCCGGAAGGAAATCGTCATGTGCTCCTCGAGTGGTTATTATTATTATTATTATTATTATGGGTAATATTAGATTTTTTTTTTATGTACACATTATTTAATAACACAAAAAATATAAATATTAGTATAAAAAATATTAATTTATATACTAATGTTTACATTTTTTTATGTTGTTAAATAATATGTACAGATGTGTATAATAATACACATAGATTTATCCTATTATTACTGTATTCTTATTATTATGGTCAAATTGTTGATTATCATCTCCACTAATTCGCACATCCTCTCCTTTGCCACAACAACTCAAAAAAAAATTTATTTTTTGCCTTTTTACCTGTAACTCCAATTATACTGTTATTTTAAATCTGTTTTTGAAATAAAAAAAAATTCATTTCCTCATTTCTAAAAGGTTTTTAATTAAAGGGTTTTGTCTATAACTTACAGTTAATAACCCATGTAAAATCTTTTTTAACTTGAAGGGATTTTCAGTCCAAGAAGACAGGAAGGCATAGAATTTTTTTTAAATATTATATCAATGGAGAAATACAAAAAATCAACAGTTAGCGATCCGTGTAAAATTTTTTTTTTTTAATTAAAGGGTTTGTCAATCCAGGCTCATGGGAACGTATAGAATTTTTTTATTCAACTGTTAGTGACCCGTATAAAATCCTTTTTAACTTGAAGGGTTTTCAGTCCATACAGACAGGAAGGTATGGTATTTTTTTTACTACTACATCACTGGACAAACACAAAAAAACAACAATTAGTGACTCGTAAAATCTTTTTTTTTCAATTAAAGAATTTCTCGTTCTAGCCTCACGAGAAGGTATAGAATTTTTTAACATTAATTTATTTAAAAAAAAACTCATTACTCACCAGTTAAATAAACACATGATTTGCATTTTTTTTAATTAATATTCTCCCAAAAAATTACAAAAGGAAATAAATAAATTTTTAAAGATAAAAAAAAATGTTTTTCTCATAAGCAAAATTATTATACAAAAATTACTGGACAAACAAAAAAATTAAGTCGTCAGTGACTCGTGTAAAATTATTTTTTTAAATTTAAGGATTTTCTCGATTCAAACGGACAAAAAGATATATAATTTTTTATTGATATCATATTATTGGACAAACACATAGTCAAACTTGGACACCTCGCCTTCAGCTTGCTTAGACCCGCCAAACTTGTCTTATGCAATCATATATTAATGTTTATGGGACAGGCAGCCAAATTTAAAAAAAAAAAAATGGTTAAAATAACCATACGTACCAAACATTCAATATATAATATACATACCTCTTTAATTTTTCTAACGGCCTATTGTCACAACATTAAACTTTTACCTACTCACATTAATTACATTGTTCAATTTAGCTCTTCCTCTTCTGGATCTCCTCTTCTACACACATTCATTCTTACCTCCTCCTCCTCTTTTCTGTCACTCTCTTTAAAACGAGCCCAAACATTTTGTGTATATTTAATGCGCCATTCTTTATTAATCATTAATTTTTATTAAATGAGAATTGATAGATGCAATAAATTTAAAGTATTGATAAATCTTAATAAATATAGAACATACTAATACATAAATAAAAAGTATTTTTATTTTTATATAATATATTTAAATAAAAACAAAGAAAGATTAATACATAAATAATTATAAATATTTTTTATTTACCAAAATTAATTAATAAGAATTATTGAAATTTTTATTATATTAAAAATAATACATTATTATTAAGATGTTACTTTTTGTTACAACAAAAAACATAAGAAAATTTTTGAAAAAATTATTATTTGACATATGATAGATTATTTTATATTAAAACTAAAAATATTTTAAATATCTGTGTTTATTGAACATAGATTATTATGTATATAAAATTATAAAAATATTCTTACAAATAGAATTTCATTAAAAAAAATTACATATATAATTACAGAGATTGATTTTTCTTTTATAAAAGTAAAAATCATATAATTTTTTTATTTGTTTCATTTATATTGACAAAACAAATACTAGAAACAAAAAATTACATTTATTGTTTTATATTTAATATATTTTTTATGTTATCGTACTTTATATTTATACATATATCAAAATTATATCTTAATTATACATATATGCATAAAATAGCGTAAACAACATTTTATACATAGGTGAAACAAATAAAAAGTTATTATTAGATTTTTATTTATATTAAAAAATTACTCTTTTTATATAATTATATATGTAGCATTTTTAAATAAAAATCTGTTGGTAACCATATTTGTATAATTTTATATTACATAATAATCTATGTTCAACAACTATAATTATTTAAGATATTTTTTATTTTAATGTGAAATAATCTATAATATAAAAAATGCATTTACTTTATATTTTATTTGTTACAATAAAAAATAATATCTTAATATGAACTTATTTTTAATATAATAAAACATTCGCTCATTCTTATTAATTACTCGATAAAAAAAATTCATAATTGTTATATGTTAATTTCTTTATTTAAATATATTATATAAAAATGGAAAGTATCTTTTTATTTATGTATTAGTATGTTCTATATTCGTTAAGGTCTATCAATGATTTGTATTTATTGAAAATCAATGACTAATAAAAAAAATAGCGCATTCAATGGGCACATAATATTTGAACTCATTTTAGACACACCCCTTTGCGACTCCAACGCCATCTATCATTCTTCTTCTTTTTATTTTATTTGGTTTCAATTAACTCGTTTTTTTTTTTTTCCAAGAACAAAGTACATGAATAAATTAATAAGTTTTTCATCAATCCTGTATATAAATTAAAGAGTAAACACCCAATGTGCCTCCGGACTATTTTTATTTTGGACATGTCCACCCCTAATGATTCGAAAGTCCCAATCCGGCCCTCGACCATTTAAAAATTGGGACAAATAGGCCATTAAAACCGGTTTATCAACCCTAAATCCTAACCTCACGAACCGATTTTAAGGGCCTATTTGTCCCAATTTTTAAATAGTTGAGGGTCGGATTGGAGTTTTCGAATTATTAGGAGTGAGGTTGTCCAAAATAAAAATGGTCAGAGGCCGGAGTAGATATTTACTCTAAATTAAATAACTTAATCACTATATTATTAATATTTTTTGTTTTTTGTTTTTAAATCGAGTTAGTCTAAAAAATACGCATTATCTAATCTCATAAAATAAGTATGTCGGTGTAACTTAGTGTTTCCGTGTTGAGCCTATTCTTTAAAATAAAAGGATTTGTCAAATTAGGCGTACAAGTTATTTAATAATTCGGCAATATAGTAATCCCACAAAATACAACAATGTTAGCATCATTTATTTTCATTTCACGGTTCAATTATCCCATGAATTCAAACAAAATTTATTAACGTAGACACACATAGAAATAAATTATAATTCTCTCCATCTCACAACTATAGTCGTCGCTAATAATATTATATAATTCCATATTATTGCTTGTTCCAAATTTCAAATTAAATACCATAATTTCAAATTAAAAATTATATTTATTAAATATTTATATATTTGTATGTATATTTTTTTTAATTTTAAAAAATTTAAATAATACTATATAATATTGATTTAATAATTATATTTAAGATATCTAAAATAATATATTAATAAACTATTCGAATCTAATATTTTTATATTTATTTTATTCCTTATTTCTAAATGATTTAAGTTACTATACATCTATTTATTTATTAATTAATAATTAATTTTTTATTTAAAATTAAAATTTGATTGCATTATGTTTTTGATAAATCATTATTAATATAAATTTATACTCTAATTAATTTCTCAATTATGCATTTATTTCATATCATTTTCCCATGCTTGACACGGGACATTACACTAGTAGAATATTATTCTGCCATGCTGCGGCTTCTTTCATATCATAACTACCTTTTAATTTGTAGATGATCAAAATTACCTACTCTATATATATAACCAAAACGTTATTGAAAAGGACTACTGATTTTTTCTGGTGACTTTTTTTTGTTGACTAAAGGACTACTGATTGAACCTCTCTCTCTCTCTATATATATATATATATTTTTGGTGACATATATATATATGAAATGAAATAGAAAATAAATAAATAATAACGATAACGATAACAGGAGTGTCTGGATTACTAAATTCGCTAACTGATAAGAAAATCAGTTGACCTGCTGAACTATTATATATTATTTGGTTACAAATTTATTATTACAAAAAAATGGAAAAAAGAAAAATACTAATATTATGGTATAATTAATAATGGAGCGTGCGTGTGTTTCCATATAATACCGTCTAAAGCTCTCACGTGGGTCCAAAGTATGAATTAAGGCCTTTAATATAATAATGGCGTAATTGCGTACTGATAAAGCATATAGTATACGTACACTTCCATTCAATGTGGTGTGATGGTTAACGATGACAATATATAACACCAGTTTCCTCTTGTATTGCTTTACCTAATTATGTTATTCAAGTCATCGTAAAATAAAATTCATTTCATTTTATCCTAACAAGAATTCGGCTTTCATTAACATTTATTAACATGCTGATATATATGTTATAATTTATTGACACGTTCTTTCTCTAGTCCCTTGTTGATGGTTTTCACACATGCATAATCGTCATATCTTATCCAATTAGAAAGAATTTAAATTGAACGTCGTGACAGTTCATACATTTAATAAGATACTCATATCAATAAAAATAATTTTTTATTTATTTTATAATTAATTATCAAACAAACGAATATATGAATACAATTACATAATTATATAAAAAACTTTACATTATCAATGTTTTAAAATTAAACTTTTGAACAAATAAGTTGCATTTTTTACAAATGTTTTACATTCTTATGCACATATATGACAATAAATTTAAACATTGGCATCAATATATACAAAACAAAGTAGATTGAGTTAAATCTTATTTTGATTTTTGATATTCTAATTGCACCATTTTGATTTTTAAAATTAAAAAAAATTGCACCAAATTGGTCTCTAGTCTCCTCTTCAGTCCAATTCTTATAAATTTTGTGAGGAATGTGACGGCTGCTTTACATGTTGAATAACATAAAACTATGTTGTTTTACTTATAACGTTAAATGATTATTAAAAATGATTTATTCACTATCTAATCTTTCCATAACTCTTCATTTATGCTTTTTAGGTATCAAATAATGTTGTTTTAACGACTATTAGCATAATAAATGAAAAGACGTCGTTTTATATTGTCTAACATGCAAGACAATTATCAAGTCATTTACGAAATTAACTAAAATTATATCGAAAAGGGGGCTAGAGATCAATTTAGTACAATTTTTTAAATTTTAAGACTAAAATAATGCAATTAAAATCTCAGAAATCATTATGATGCAATTCGCAAATCTGACATACCAAATACTTAATTTACAAGGATGAAACATAGCATAGATTCCTGAGTCATAACTGTGCGTACCCCATAGTTTAATTAATAAAGGGGCGGCGCTAATTAAATGATAAAAATAAGACAATAAAAGCTAAAATATCCAAATTAATTAACGGTGATGATACATAGCCAAGATTACTATACAATTAATTAACCAAAACCATTATACATTCACTTCAATTAATATCCAAATTGTTATAACATTATATCTCACCTCTAGCGCGTGGAGATTCCTTCTTCTTTATTTTTTTTTTTTCACACGCTTTTTTTTTTTTTACATGAACAAGACTCAGTTAAAACCTATCCGAATTTCTACAATAACCATACCCATAATCTACTTTCGGATGGCTGCTAGTAGCTTCAACTACTTTACTGTGGCCAAACTAATGTTAAAAATTGAATACTAGTATATTACAATTTCCAAAATTTTCTCCCAAATTAAATCTTCAATTACTTTTGGCATTATATAATTCAAATTAGTCCCATCATAAAATTTAAAACATATTCAATAACATCCAAAAAAATCAATGATAAAGTTTAATCAATATTTTAGATGATATATATACAAAATTATGAATTTTTATATTTTTAAATGAGTAATGTTAGAGAACTATAAACAAAAGTTATTATATTTAAATTAATATCTAATAATATAAATTTAATTCAATAGCAATTTATAAATAGAAATCAAAGCTAAAATAACAAGAATGCGGTTACTTATGGTTAAAATTATATGACTATAATTTTTTTTAACTATATATGGATGCTATGAGAAAAGTTTGGTAGCTATAGATTTTTAATTATAGGTAGACATGACTTTCTTATTTTAGTTTTTATTTCCATTTACGAATTAATAGTAAATTAAATACATAATATTAGATGTTATAAATAAATAATTACGGATGTTATTTATATAAAATTATAAATATTAAATTAAATATAATAACTTTATATTATGACTACCTACTATTACGCGATGTTATATATGTAGAACTATAGATGAAATATGTATGGAATTATAAAGATAAATATATATGAAATTATAGATGTTATATATGTAGAACTATAGATTATATATATAAAATTATAGATGTTATACATGTAAAACTATAAATGTTATATGTATGAAATTATAAGATAAACATATATGAAATTATGGATGTTATATATAAGAAATTATAAATGTTAATTTAAGGTTATTTTATATCAAAATATTTCATGCAATTGATATTTTTAATAAAAGAATTTTATAAAAAGAAAAAAATGAAACATAAAAGAAAATTATGATGCAAATTTTTAAATACAATTAAAATTAACAATAAGCACATATAATAATATTAATTTAAAATTTATATAGTAAATTTGAAACAGCACATTAGCATGAATTTTCATATTGTGAGAAATTAAATAACTTCAACACTTTTATTAAGAGTAGTATAATATTATTTCATAATCTTCTATTATTTCTTAGCAAGACTTCATATTAAATTTAAATTCAAATATCATAAAATGGAAATAAAAAAATTAAATAATATCAATCAATTAATGAATTAAAAATAAATTGTAATATTTTCAAAAAATTTATTATTTTGTGAACAAGGATTGACCCCTTATAAATTTGAGATAAATAATTAATTTTTCTACTTATATAAAACTGTATATATTCTTTTTAAATAATTAAAGAATGATTTTATAACAGTGAAATCAGATTATTTTTGGAATTCACTTTTATTATTATTGTTACAACATTAATGTACATTATGTAGTATAAATGGCTCTTTCAAAATTAAATCAACGTTACACAATAAAAAAGTGTTATACATACTATGCATACATGCGCGTGAGAAAAGATAGACAAATGCTATTTATTGAACTAAAGGAAAGTAAAAGTATTAAATATTGGTTGATTTTGGCTGATTAGTAGTTGGTTACCAATCTAGCTGAACAGGGTAGTTATGAATGCAATCTAGCCAAGGATTATTGGGAGAAGGCTTCATATGTTTCAAAGCAAGCCAAACCGCACTGTTACACTTGAACCCACTGCCGAAAGCTATCTGCCACACTCTCTCTCCCTTCTTCACTCTCCCCTTCGCCTCCGTGTACGCCAACTCATACCATATCGAACTCGATGACGTGTTCCCGAACCTATGCAGCGTCATTCTAGAAGCTTCAACGTCCTCCGCCCGCAGCTGTAGATTCTTCTCAAGCTCGTCGATCACCGCCCTCCCCCCAGCATGGATACAGAAATGGTTGAAAGCAAGCTTGAAATCAGGGACGTAAGCCTTCACCTTCGCATTAAACATCTTCTTGGCAACCAGCGTGACCAAGAACAGAAGCTGCTCACTTATGGGGAGAACCAAAGGACCCAGGGTTGTTATGTTAGTCTTGAGAGCATCACCAGCAATGGCCATCAGATCTTTGGAAAGCGCAACCCCTGTTTTGCCTGCATTGTCTTCTTCCTGAAACACGCATCTGTACGCCTTGTCATCTGAGCCTTTGTGCGTTCTGACTACATGAACAAGCTTGTACTTGGAACGCCTCCTGTCGGAGCTTTTGTTGGAGAGAAGCACCGCAGAAGCGCCCATGCGGAACAAGCAATTAGGGATCAGCATTGATTTCTTGTTCCCCAAGTACCAATTCTGCGTGATGTTCTCTGTGCTCACCACCACAGCATACGTGTTTCGATGAACTCGAAGCAAGTCTTTGGCCATGTCGATGTCTATCAATCCTGCACTGCAACCCATTCCAGAAATATTGTAGGTCCTTGTGTCCTCCCTAAGCTTGTACTTGTTGAGGATCATGGCGGAAAGCGAAGGCGTAGGGACCAAGCTGCAATTCACGATGAGGATTCCGATTTGTTTGGGATTGATGGCGGTGTTGGCAAAGAGATTGTCAAGCGCGCCAAACATGACCTGTTCAGCTTCTTGTCTTGCGGCTTCCATGGAGAGCTTTGGAGGGATGGCATGCATAGCTTCGGGGATGTAAGTTTCTTCCCCGAGACCAGAGCGTTCCAAGATCTTGCGCTGGAATTGAAGGGCAGAGTCGTCGAAAGCACCGGTGGGTGTGGAACGTTCCATGAAGAGGTTGTAGTCGACTCGGAGGTGGTGAGGGGGGCGAAAACATGAGAAATCGATGAGGTAGATGGATCTGGTACGGGTGATGACGTAGAGGATGGCTAGAATGAGGAGCACGGCTAGGAGGATGATGAGATTATTATTATTGTTGTTATTGAGGTGGAGGAGGGAGAGATTGAAGAGGTGGTTGATGAAATGGGTGATTAGTGGTGTTGGAGAAGCCTGGTCAGTCATGGTGATGATGGCGCATGCAATCAACTTAATTAAAATAATTAAGCATGTAAAATATATACGGTAGTAGCATGTATGTATACACATATAAATAGGAGGTTATTAAGGTGCAAGAAGCAAGTTAGAAGTTGTTGGAGTTCGCTGCAACTGCAACTACTACTTCATATATATAAAGGATAAATATAGTTTGGGAGGGTACACCGTACACGTATATATATTAGCAATTAAAATATATGTATATATAATATTATTATGTTCTTTTTTATTTTTAAAATCATACTATTTAATTATTCACATATGTCGACAGAAAAAATATTCTAATTAGAAGTACTAACATATTAAATATTAAATTTAATACAAGGATAACATTGAATTCATTTAATTTAAATTAAAAGACAAAACTAAAATTTAATCCAGATGTTAAAGAAGCAAAATAATACTTTACTCCTTATTGGTTAAATTAAGGTTTATGCAATTTAATAGTAGTCTATGTCTTTTTAAATTTAACGTAGTAAATCATTGCATGTCTTATGATTTTACTTTTATGTATAAATTGGGCCGGATTCAGAAAATTTATCTTGGGGCCAAAAATAAATACGGTTTAAATTCAGACATTTTATAAAGAGTAGTAAAAAATTAAAATTTTAAAAATTCAAAATTATTCATATATTTAGTCACATTAGTTTCTTAGTAAAATTTAAGATGAAGAGATTTTCACATTGAGAAAATAAAAATAAAATAACAAAACCCTTTATACGATAGTCAAATCAAAACAATTTTCGTTCTATTTAGCATTTTCTTTTTTATGATAGCATGTACTTAATTTTTTTTTATTAATTTTAATAAAAAAAATTTAAGTGAAAAAATAGAAAGCTTTACTAATAATAATAACTTCATGTTTTAATATCATTTATAACTAAAATAATTTTAATAAATATAATTATTTTAATTCTTTATTATTATAAAAAATATAACATAAATAGTATAATTACTTTTTTTTAATACTTTTATATACTTAAAATAAATTAACAAATATAATATGTGAAATATATTTATAATAAATATTTATTTAATATGAAGACAAAAAAAATTAATAAACATGTGAAATATATTTATAATAAATAATTTATTTAATACGAAGGCCAAAAAAAAATAATAAAAAAGCAACAAGAGAGGCTCGAATTCAAGTAAGTTTGATTGTACTTGGTTCAAGTTACCCACTAGACTGGAAAATTTAATATAATATTTGATGACAGCATGTTTTATATATAAAAGTTTTGTAAAAAGCTGGGGCCAAGGTCTACCTCGCTTCTACTAGATCCGCCTCTGTGTACAAATGTGAATACTTTATACATTACGTAACGATTTTTATAGCGAATTATTTCTAACATGGATGCGCGGTTCAACTGAAGCAATTATTTAATGAACAATTGCATATTTGCATATATAAGAAGCACAGCACATTATATATATTAACCCTAGCAAAGGTCAGGTTTCGATCAGCAACACTGCATCTGCATGCATGATGCATGTGCCCTATTCTATCTCCCTGACTTTTACGCGAAAGTCACCAAGTTACGTTTCCCATACAGGATGGATTCTGATTCTCATTGAATTCGTAAAAGCAACAAAGCTTTCATTGCCATTCTCCCTCTACATACACTGTTCATTTTGGCCATGCTTTCTAATTAAGTAAACCTAAATGGTTGTGAAAAGGTATATGACACCCTATGCTTTCTAGTTAAGAAAACTATAACTCTAGAATCTTAACTCTTTCTTCGCAAACATACGTACTCTTGTTGGCTTGTCATGCGTACGCTCAACTTTTGATCATGTATGGGTGACGACTGATGACTAAGTTCATCAACACACCATCTTATGACGCTTCATGTTTATTGCTTGAAAATATGCATGGAAGTTGGAACTCTCTACATTTAACTCTACCCCGGGTAATTTAATATTTACATTATGAATGAATGACAAAGTGTATATTTGATTAAAATTTTATTTATACAGGTAATTATTCACATTATTTTATGTTTTGGACGAGTAGTCGCTCCCATTTCCCTGTAACTTCTCTTCACCCCCCATTCTCTTTTTTGTTTCATCAGTCTAGTCCGATGTTTTGCTATTATTTCATCAGTCTAGTCTTCTCGTCCATTTTTCTGTTTTATTTTGGACTCGACGTCAAATTTTATTTTTATTAAATCATGGGAGGCCCTATTGAAATGGGCCATACTTTCAAAATCTCAAAATGGGCCCTACTGTATGAAACGGGAACTTGAAAGAGACCCAACCCACTGACCAAAAACAAAAGGAAAGAATGGAAGCAATCCTCTCAAAATCACAAGTTTAGAACTCGTTTGATGACCAAAATGCTTTTTTTTTTGGGTAAACAAGCGGGGCAAAAGCCCGAAAAATATCAATTTCTCATTTTTTTTTGTTTGTCATGGCAAAAATATCAATTTCTCATTGTCACCATTGTTTCAGATTTACCTCATCGTTCTAGAGGCTGGCCATTTTATCTCAGAAAATACACAAATCTGAACTGTATATACGAAAAATACTGAATAACGCAAAAATATCTTCCTCATAATTATGACTACTCTAATATACGCAATAAATTTATAATTGTCCTTCAAGAATAAAAGCAGGTTTTTCGATTGAAAAGATGACTACTCTCCTGAATCCAGCCTCCTGATTTTGACATATCCAAGAAGAACTCCTTCGTTACAATATCTCAGCGAGATATAAATGGTAGTTTTAAATAAAAAGAAAAAAAATATATGAATCATTTCAATTCTTTTAGAAATTCATCGTTTGTTCTTTTTTCTAAATACCGTAGTTGTATTGTAGCGTAGTACCATGCTTATATTTGAGTTGTTTCTATTTTCTGGTAATGAATGAATAATGATTGATTATCTTATCTTTCAATTATAAGTAATATTTATCCTGAAATATGAACGATTTCTGTCAATAGTTGTCAGCTGCTACTAGTTCCTAAAACGAGAGAGAGCATGAAATATTGATGTAGAAAATATAACAGAACGAAACTTATAATTCTGACTATTTCATATGTGATGGGATTGTTTATGAACAACCAGTAGTACACAAATTCAAATTCAGAGGTCAAAAACGAGAATCACAGAGCAACGAGAACCATAACAAAGACTGGAACCAGAAACCAAAGCCAAATCTTAATGACCATAAACCTACATAATCAAATAAGAAACCACGACCCATCCCTTTTCATCAAACTTCTTCTAATCCCTATGCGAAATCCTAGTTCCTCCAGTTTCCATCAGAAGCACCACCTCCCTTTGAGTAACGGGATCCACCGTCTCCGTACCCACGGTCTCGCCCACCTCCGTAACCACCTCCTCCATAGCCACCTCCACCGTTACCACCATAGCCTCCTCCACCACCGCTGCGGTTGTAGCCACCTCCGCCTTCACGGCGACCTCCATATCCTCCACCTCCTCCTCCTCCACGGCTGTAACCGCCACCGCCACCGCCACCACCTCCATATCCACCACCACCACCGCCACCACCCCTGCCGCGGGACTGAGCCTCGTTGACAGTGATGTTACGGCCATCAAGATTCTGACCATTCATCCCCTCGATGGCATCCCTCATGGCCTGCTCTGTGGCGAAGGTTACGAATCCAAAACCCCTCGACCTTCCAGTCTCACGATCGTTGATAACCTGAACAAGACAATTAAGGAAATTCTTCAGATCTGGCTCAACTTGGAATAATTGAAAATTGCAGCAAAAGAGAAGATTATTTAAAAAAAAAAACCGATCGATCTTCGCCTTTGAAACAAAGAGGAAGATGAACGTACCGATTGGTGTGAGTAATAAAAGAATGATTATAGTATCACAAGTATCATAGAGATGAAGTTACGGAAAACAGATGAGAGTGAGAGAGCACAGATGAGATCAGATCATGAAAATCGAAATCCGAATGGTGTGAGATCCGATCCGTGCGACAAACGGACCTTGGATTCGACGATCTCGCCGTAGGAAGAGAAGGCTTTCTCGAGGGCTTCGTTGTCGGTGGCCCAGGCAAGCCCGCCAACGAAGCATCGGTACTCAATTTCAGCAGAAGCCATTTGGAAATTGTAACTCACAGAGCTGGAAAAGGAGGATTATGTAGAATCCACCTTGAAAAACTGTTACCCTAGTGACCTTTTTTTATAGATGAGGGAATGAGCTGCATCCTGCATGGTCACTCATTACTCATTACTTAACTAACTAACTAGGGTTACCAACAATCTCCACCGACTGCGCCCCCTGTGCCCCACCCACACTGGATTTGAACCATGGTTAAACCCCCACCCCCTGGAATGCTCTTTGCTTATCCTTGTTTGGTTACCAATTCTAATTAATCTAATCTAATATATGTCCCATTTGCCCCTGGATTGGAATGTGTCATTGCCACTCCTTTACCTTGTTCACCAGACAAAACATTAATTTTATTTATTCCTTTCCAATCAATCATGTAAAATAAGTATTTAGAATACTGAATCGGGAATAAAGTTGTGACGCTAACAAACAAGAGTGGCTGTGGATTCGGAGGAGATAAAGCAGGCGCTGGGCCTGGCTCAACAGTTGTAAAATGCCAAGCGTTGACGCTCTCAACTTGGCAGAGTGGGTTACCATGCTTAAGCTTAAGGATTGCTACTGTATTTTATTATCAAATATACAAAAGATTAATGCCCGCTTGGCTTTAATACAATATCAATAAGTTTATTTATAATGGAACAATTTAAATAATAATTTAATTTCATAAATATGATAGTATGATACTACATAATAATTAGAAGGTTCAATCATGTAGTATATCGGATGAGTAATGTTAGGAAATCAACGTTAGGTGATTAATAGGGAGCCAATTAATAGGGAGCCAATAAATATAATTAGGGAAATAATAAATGATAAAAAAAAAAAATAATATTAATTATCTATTATCTTTTTAATATTGACTATTAAGACTTTCTAATACCGAAATTCATTCTAGTGATCATAACGATCGAAATGTAGAAAAGGAAAGCATCGATATTTTATCAGCATCTTAAATATCTCAAATTAGGTTACCATGATATAGATGGCATGACATTTCTAGTGTACATAGAAAATATCTGATAGGTGCAAGTACTAATTTGTCCCTCACCCTCCAAGTAAATATCTATTCTACCAGCTGCCTGCTTGCTTGCCGTTTTGCTATCTCTTCTTCTTTTCTTTTTGTTGGACTTTGTGTTTTGCTATCTAGCTATGTGGCCCATCGTTGAAACCTGTGAAGCGTGAAATGGCACCGTTATTTTTTTATGTTTTGGTCTGAAATACGAACTTCCTCGGTCCTTTATTCATCTGAAAAAAAAAGAGGGGACAGGTTGGGCTTTAGTTTAAAGGTTAATCATATCACGACCAAAAAACAAAACTTTGTAATTAACAATTTAACAGCGTAAAGCCATCAAAGACGGGCGAAGCTGGGTCAACTTTTTAGGGGCTAGGGGGCCTAATATTTTTGGTACGAAAACAAAAATAATTATCATCAATTTGATAAATTATATTTGTTTTCCTATATTAGTTTAAAATCGATAAAAGAAAAAAGTATATTAGTATCTTATTCAATCAAAACGTTTAAAAAAAATGGATCCACACCATCGCAACTGTATAAACTATGATTAACGTAATGATCGAGAAGTCAAAGGTTGGGGTTTTGAATAGAGTTTCTTCACCAAGAAGCAACGCATTATTTGACTAAAAAATCAACAAGTATTAGTGAAACCCGAGTTGGTAATTGGCCCATTATTATTATTCCATTCAAATTCAACGTTCAATAAATAGCATGGATAAACTTGTTTAAAAATATTTCCCCATTATTCAAAGGTGACTTAGCTTTGTTTTTCTTTTCTTTTTTCTTTTTGGGTATGATTCAACAGAAGGCTTTGGATAAACTTGCACGCATGGAAGTAATAATAATGAATATGTAGTTACCATTACCATAACCAAATCCATCATAGCCATAGGCTTGCTCTGTTTAGTAACACTTGCATTGTGGGGGGACCACATACATCAGTGGGTTGGAGTTTGATATGCATACTTCCAGTTCCAGATTACACATCCTAAACTTTAATCATGTTTTTCGGAAATAAATATTTGTTTAGCATCCCACTCCCACCTGTGATTGATTAAATTATTATTACACAAGTTAGCCAGATATTTTATTTGTATTTTATTACTATCTCCTTAATTGTTTTTCGGTTTTCATGTGAGCTTAGCTTGTATTGGATGTTTAAAAAACTAAAATGAATCTTTATTTATTTAACTTTGAAGCTGTTATTTTTGCTTCATTATTTCTTTAAAACCTCAGAAAATTTACAGGAAATCAATTCATCCATCAAGATCGGTTTGATTTTGTTCTCTAACCACTACTACATTAATTTGGTATCTAATTATATATTAAAGCCATATATATATTAGAGTAATACATCGTGTTGTCTGCTTATTACGTAAGCACACTTGAAGTCTTAAGAGGACCGACCAATTAGGGATTTAAATAAACATATTCCTTTGTATTAATTGTTAATAACACTATCATCATGCGTAGTACTTTTTGTTCATAGTTCAAGTCTACAATGTGCTGATGATCATATTATTCAAAGCTGGCTAAAAGGTTAATTAACACACACATATATATAATCAAATCATGCACATCTCTCGTCCCAATTGCGTGCCACCAACTCACATGATTTCACTAATATCTTAATGATACCATCATACTCTCTAGTAGTATTCTAGAATCTTAATTATTCATACTTTAAAAGTAAGAGTAGTGACACGATATGATGACCAGCAATTTGTATAGAATATGAAAAACAATCAATTAATTAGTTTACATGTTTTTTTTTTTCTTTTTCTTTTTCTCTTTAAGCTAAGTGATGAATGAGAGATTATTGGCTACTAAAAAAGGAATGATCACCTTTTTAATAGGCACAGTCGAACTGATAAATATGTACTTTATTTAATTTTGGAATGATTAAATTTTAGTATAAATGAGAGATAAATTTAATTAAAGTTATCTAATTGTTTTTCTTCTATTTTTTAACCTCAAACCTAAACAACAATAAACTAAACCAAGAACGTTGAATACGATCTCCTCCTAGCTAATATACTTAGAGGGGGAACACTCATTTGGAGTTTGGAATTTGCAATCATGATATTAAATGGTATAAAATTATCATGTGTATATTAAATTAAGTCATCAAAATCAATCATTATTTAATTTATATTTTCATATATATATATATTGATATATATATATATATATATATATTATTTAATTTATTTTTAACATATAATTTATATTCTAATATATATTTTAGATTAGTAATTGGTTTTAGAACGCTCCTAATATGCTCTTAATTTTTAAGCTTTACAAAAAGACAAAACGTGGTTGTATCTATATTCTATCTGATGCACACGGTTGATTGGGATCATTAGTTTACATACAAAAAGCTATCTTATTTGGATTGTAGAAACGACATAAGAAATGCCAAGAATGATAGGTCAACCGCGAACAAACTGGGTTACGTTTGACTTCTAATTTTGCGTTGACCCTGCATTCGTGAGTGTCTTAATCATGTTAAGTTTTCTTTGTTCTGACTTGCTTATGTCAATCACTTTTGTGGATCATCATAAATAACGTCAACAAGTTTATTTTGTATTTGAATATACCCATCACAAATCTAATATATAAGTTGCAACAAATTAAACTGATATTGGTGATTGCAATAGTTTTATTCGTTTTCTCATGGCGGACGTTTGACTATTATTTTTTAGTTAAATTATTATTATTTATTTTAAATAATGATATATTTGTTAATTGCATAATGCATATATCACACAAACACACAAATTTGATCTTCGTTGATAATTTCAGGACTCAATTGTAAAAACAAACCAAAAAGTAAAATATAAGTATTTTGTAAGTACTCTAAGAAAATTGAAATGTGTTTAATTAATTCTGATTTTAATAAGACAACAAAGATAAGACTAAGCCTAAACTTTTTTTATAGCATCTAAAAATTTAATAATATTTTTATTTGAAATTAAGTGTTTAATTTAACATTAATCTTCAAATTTATATTCAAAATCATGAAAAATAAATTCTAGACCATATTGAATAAATATAATTCAGAAAACCAATTTTTTAATTAAAAAAATTAATTAATATTAATTTCAATACAAGATAAATATTACAGAATTATTGAGACATAATATTTTGATAAATATTCATATGCGACTTCATGTAAAATTACTTATTAAATATTATTAAATAATTTAATATATTTAATTAAATTATAATTTAACCATTTAAAATAACTTCATATAAAATTCATATGAAGTAATCTACACATGAATTTCGTATAACAGTTTAGTAGTTCGTTTCACCTTAAAAAATGTGTTCTATACCCGTCCCCTTTTGTGAAATTAAAACAACATAAATGTACCTATATACCTATAATTATAGGGCTATATAATATTTGTATGTTGTATAGTACTATAGTAACACATAAATTCAAACATTCAATAATCTTCAACCGTTTATACGCGTTGCTCAATTATGAAGCGGGTGGGTATGCTGTTGCTGGTTCACTTAATTATGGGTAAAGAAGAACCCCTCAACCAGCTGCTGGTTCAAATGTTTTAGTAATAACACTCTTGCGATGCAATGAGCCACAAATCAGAGTATTAATAACTATTAACTGCTGCCATAACTGTATTTGCTCATGAGTTATGACAGATGGAGAAGCTAGGAATGATTCGAGTGGTTTAATAAATTAATTAAATAGGCCAAATTATTTGTTCAGAATTGAATTCACATGCTTAGCAAAAATTTATGACCCAAAGGCCCAACAATTGCGTCATTTGCTTATCAAATCAAGTTGATTAGGAAACTAATAAATCGACGCAACTGGAGTCAGTTGGAAATTACCAAATCCAGAGCCTTTATTTGGGCGAGACAAATAATAAGATTTGGAAAAATTTAAATAAAAAACAGTAGAAAGTGGAAACTGGAAAGAGCCCTTGGTAGAAGGAGAGGCAGTGTGATGGTAGCCATACAAATTTGAGTTGAAAAAAATCATTTTGATAATAAGTGATTAATTTTTTGGGAAAATAAAAATAAAATAATAATAAAAAAGTGTGGTGCGTCAGTGCGTGGTGTACAGAGTATACTTTAGTAAAGAAGAGGGCGCACATAATGTATGCTGAGTTTGCATGTAGCAGAGAGCAGAGTGTAGTATTGCATTGCACTTCACACTTGATTTTAGAGAGAGAGAGAGAGAAGAGAGAGAAATAGAATAGTGTGGTTGAGTGAGTGGGATGAGCTGGAGGAGGCGGAATTAACGGTGGTCAAAGGGTGCCGGATTCAGTCTCAGTCTCAGGCAATTAAGCACCTCCTTCTCTCTCATTTTCTTATTCATTATTCATTTCACATCAAATTATTAAATAAGAAGAACAAGCCCACATAGAAAAAGAATATCTACTTGTATGTACATCCTATCATATCTTCCACACTCCATACTTCACTTTACCTTAATACTAATAATAATAATAATAATAATTCAATCTCCAATTTCTTTTTCTTTTTCTTTTTTTTAAAAAAAGTTTATTTCTACTTCAAGCCCCTTCTAAATACATAATTCCTTTATTTATATTTATATATTTATAAGAATAATAATACTATATTTTTCCATTATTTCTTTAATTTTTCTCCAAATTTAAAAAATTTCCCTTTTCCCTCTGTCTCTCTCGTCAACTGAAGGATATAGAAAAAAGAGAGTAGGTAGAGAGAACACTCTCTGTGTCTGTGGTGGGAGAGAGAGAGAAGAAAGGAAGAAAGCACAGAAAGCGATACAGATTTGTCATCAAAAGTCTGAAGAAGAATCGAAGCCTTGTGATTGAGGTAAGTAACACTAACATTTCTTTAGTTTCTGTTTTACTTATCTTATTTTATTTTTTCCCCTTTCCCCTCTTGTCTTGCTGTTGCAAAGTAAAAGTTGAAGACTTTTGAGAGAGACGAGAAATGTAAATGCGTTCTTGTGTATTTCGGTATCTGTGAATTGTGATTACAGGCAGAGAGATACGTACATACGTACATACATACATACATACGCATGTGTGAGAGGAAGATGGATGGGAATGGTTGGATCTTTGTTTCTTGAGCCTGAGTCTTGATGATAGAGAGATATGGTGGATCGGTGGAGCAGACTGTGGTTTTGGTTCTTGTTCTTGCTGCCCTTTGAGCTCACATTGGAGCAGCGATTTCAGCCACTCACTTCACCCACCGAGCGAGCAGCACTGCTCCAACTCAGGGGTTCTCTTGGAATCAGGAGCAAGGAATGGCCAAGAAAACCAGACCCTTGCTTGATGTGGATTGGTATCACATGCCACAATGGTTCTGTTGTTGGGATCAACATCTCTCACTTCAGAAGAACAAGGATTGGAAGGAGGAACCCCAAATTTGTAGTTGATGCTTTGGCCAATTTCACATTCTTGCAGTCTTTCAATGCATCCAATTTCATGCTCCCTGGTTCTATTCCATATTGGTTTGGTCTCCGAATCCCTTCACTCACTGTCCTTGATCTTCGTTCTTGTTCCATTACTGGTTCCATTCCATCCACTCTTGGCAATCTAACCAACCTTACTACCCTCTTTCTTTCTGATAACAACCTCACTGGTTTAGTTCCTGATAGCTTGGGTCAGCTCTCTGCCCTTTCGGTTCTTGATCTTTCCAGGAACTCCCTAACTGGGGCCATACCGCCATCTCTTGCCTTGCTTGTGAATCTTTCTTCCCTTGACATGTCTGCAAATTTTTTGGCAGGACCTATTCCTGCGGGCATTGGTGCCCTTAACAAGTTGCAATATTTGAATCTTTCTGACAATGGCCTAACTTCTTTACCTTCCGAGCTTGGCGGTCTTGGTAGCTTAGTTGACCTTGATCTTACTAAGAATTTGCTGCGCGGTGGGGTGCCTCCGGATTTGAGAGGGTTGAGGAGCTTGCAGAAAATGATGCTAGGGAACAACATGCTTGATGGGACTCTGCCTGGGAACTTGTTTACCACTTTATTGCAGTTGCAGTCTTTAGTGCTGAGACAAAACAATTTCAGCGGTTCTTTGCCTGTTGGGTTGTGGTCTCTGCCGAGATTAACCTTCATTGATGTCTCGGCGAATAACTTCAGTGGTCTGCTTCCTACTTCTAGTGCTAGTTTCGGTATGAATGCTACTGCTGTCATGCTCAATATCTCTGATAACATGTTTTATGGTGGCCTTACTCCCCTGCTTAGAAGGTTCAGCTTCGTTGATCTGTCAAACAATTATTTTGAGGGAAGGGTTCTTAATTTTGTGCATAAAGCATCTCTGGATAGCAACTGCCTACAAAACACTACAAATCAGAGGACAACAGCTGAATGTGCATCATTCTATGCTCAGAGAGGGCTCATATTTGATAATTTTGGACACCCGAATGCCCAAAAACCTGCTGAAGCAACAAGCTCTAGCAAGAATAGTAAAACTAAGATTATATTAGCAGGAGTCTTTGGTGCACTGGGTTTAATTGCACTTTTGTTGTTACTGGTACCATTGATTATGTGCAGAAAGAGTGGTAATTCAAGTCAGCGCGGAAATGGTGTGGGACCTGCTCCTGCTGGAGGCAGCCCTTCACAGACTGGTGTATCAGTCAATTTTTCTAATGTTGGGGACTCATTTACATATCATCAATTGCTCCAGGCCACAGGAGATTTCAGTGATTCAAATCTTATCAAACAAGGCCACTCTGGGGATTTATACAACGGTATTTTGGAAAGTGGGATTCCTGTCATCATCAAAAGGATCGACATGCGTTCA
>JASCZI010181248.1:168846-186189 GCA_036250425.1 Stylosanthes scabra | reverse complement strand
TCGAAGAAGGGGAAAATGCGAGTGAAGCACAGCTCAGGCACGATCCCACTGGTGTCAAAGGAGATTGTGGAGGTTAATGCATTGGATCTCAAAATGGAAGAAGAAGTAGAAGATGTTGATCCTGATCGGAAGAAGAAAGAGAAGCAGCAGAAGAAGGAGAAGGAGGAATGTGAGATCAAGATTGTTGAGGGAATCGAAGGGAGTGAGGAGGAGGTGTCGGTGGAGTGTTCGCCAAACATTGGATGGGGGAGGTGGTACAGCATGTCGGAAGTGGAAGAGGCGACGGATGGGCTTGCAGAGGGGAATGTGATAGGAGAAGGAGGGTATGGGATTGTGTACAGAGGTGTTCTTCGCGACGGTTCTGTCGTCGCTGTCAAGAATCTTCTTAACAATAAGTACGTTCAATTTCATCTCTAACTCCTCAACCTTCTGCTTAATCTTGTATCTTTAGTTTTCTTAAAGTTTTAATTTACCACTATTTGCTATTTAGTATTCTATATTTCCATTCAATAGTAAAAACAAAATAATTACTTCAATGTATAATAAAAAAATTAACACACATGAAACGTGTGACTATTTATGGCTTTGTGCTAAAGAAAGAGGTATAAGAGAGAATATGTAGGTTGTATGTATAACAATGGGTAGGGAAAATAATGTGCATGATAATAAGAGTTTACTAGTTGGTAAAATTTGTTTCGCGGAGTATGAGGAAAAGTAAATGCTCACTTTGCTTTTGTTTTCTTTCTTACTTTTCTCTGCTGGCCTGCTAATGCTACCTTCCTCTTTACTCTTTTAATTTTCCTCTCTTTTTTTTCTTTTAAAAAAATATTACAAAAAAAACTTCTCTTAACTTTTACTTTACTTTTCTTTTTTGATCTTATTATTTGTATTACATTGTTGATTTTAGTAACCATTACTAACTCAAGGATACTTTTTTTTTCTTCTTTCTACTAAAGTATTACAGTACATGATAAAATAAATGTTCCAAAATATTTAATCAGAAAAAATTTTAAACTTACTTTAAACTTTAAAGTAATATATTCCGGAGTTATGCTAGGTGTACACCAGAATCAACCACTAAAATCAGCACTAGTGTATAATATGCATTAAAATATAAAATACACATTAAAAATGAGTTAAACTATACATGTATTTTGTATTTTAATATGTATTATATATAGTAGCTGATTTTAGTGGCTGATTTTGGTGTGCAAATAGAATTATTCTATATTCCGTGTGTAATCATCTTATTATAATGTTAGTTATTTCTTATTTGTATCAGTTGTATCTCATCCTCTTTTCTTTTTTTAGTTTTTACCAGGCAAAGAAACATGTAGTCTAAAATAAGATAGTAGCCACTCTACATGGTATCATGTGTTATCACCTTCTGAGTGATCACTTAGTCAATAGTCATAATTGACCGTGAACTATGTGTAGGCCAGGTCGACGACTATTGGGGTAGCTAACTTCATATTACCGCAAGCGAAAAAGTAACACAAAATTTCATCAATTATTAGACAACCATAAGAGAAAAACAAAAACAAAAAAACAAAACAAGAAAAACTCAACAGAGTAGTGTATATATAGAACAGTAGTTGATGCCGTGTCTTTGATGCTGGAAACTTTTACACACATGACACATTCATCTAGCTCAGTAGCATTTCAATACTTCATAGTTCATAATGGATTTGAAATTATGTTTAGAACTCAAGACTAAGAGGAAAAAAGAAAAGTGAAAATGTTTTGTTCATAACCTAGCAACTGCGTGCTAATGGTAATCCTATATATCTAGTTTATCTTCCCTCCAATAATGCAAGCTCTATGATGTCCGTTTTCCTCCTCATCACCTAGCAAAAGCTTACTGAAAATTATTGTGGCTATTCTGTTGTGCGTAGGGGCCAAGCAGAGAAAGAGTTTAAGGTGGAGGTTGAGGCCATCGGAAAAGTGAGGCACAAGAATTTGGTGCGTTTACTTGGATACTGTGCACAAGGTGCTAAGAGGTAAATGTTGTGTCTACATGACTTGTATTATTTTCTTTTGGTGTAATGTCTCATTCGATTCAAAATATAAATGGTATATGTCACTTTTGCTGACCATTCAGGATGCTTGTTTATGAATACGTTGACAATGGAACTTTGGAGCAGTGGCTACATGGTGATGTAGGCCCTGTTAGCCCCTTGACATGGGATATACGAATGAAGATTGCTGTTGGCACTGCCAAAGGGTGTGTTTTTCTCGTTTCCCTGTTTCATTATATTCAACATCATATCATATCATATGATATCCTAAAAGAATGTATTATCATAACATGAATCAGATTAGCCTACTTGCATGAAGGCTTAGAACCCAAAGTTGTGCACCGAGATGTAAAATCCAGTAACATTCTTTTGGACAAAAATTGGAATGCCAAAGTATCTGATTTTGGACTAGCCAAGCTCTTAGGCTCTGAGAAAAGCTACGTCACAACGCGTGTAATGGGAACATTTGGGTTAGTTCTTTTCTTCTTCAGTGATTAAGCTTCAGTTATATCTTATGATCAGTATATATAAAGTTCTTTTAGACATTGACATGAATGAAAAGTTGAAAACACATGCATTTTGTGCAGATATGTTTCACCTGAGTACGCAAGCACGGGAATGCTTAACGAGTGCAGTGACGTTTATAGCTTCGGGATTCTACTAATGGAGATAATTACAGGAAGAAGTCCCATTGATTATTCCAGACCACCTGCAGAGGTGATTGATTCCATGAGTATTTTTCTTCAGGGTTTACTTCTGCCCACTATATATGTTCTTATTGCCTTTTTGTTTGATGTGCATCAGATGAACTTGGTTGATTGGTTTAAGGGAATGGTAACAAGTCGTCGTGGCGATGAGCTAGTGGATCCGTTGATTGAGACTAAACCCCCATCAAGATCTCTGAAGAGAGCTTTGCTGGTTTGTTTGCGCTGTATAGACTTGGATGTCGTTAAGAGACCGAAGATGGGTCAAATTGTTCATATGCTTGAAGCTGATGATTTTCCATTTCGTTCTGTAAGTCTTTCTTGCTCTCTTATAACAGCAATAAGTCCTTAGCTTCTAATGATTCACTTTGATTAAGTAAGTGACTTTGTAATTGTTTTGAGTTTTGAATGAGTAGGAGGTTCATACATATAGAGAGAAAGATCCTTCTCCTTCTCATAAGACGGTTGCTTATCCAACAAGGCAGGTGGAGTCTGTACATAAACCAAGCTGGAGGAGATGATCGCAACATGCATCACCTATAGATTTTAGAGTTGCCGCTTGTGTAAGCTCTGTAGATACAAACTATTAATTTGTTGTAATGTGAATTTTTAATTTGTTATGAAGAACAAGACCAAGTCAGAAGCCATTGTGAATATTTCTATAACAACTTAGTTCATATATAGTTATTTTGATTTAGATTTTTAACACGCAGTGTGGTATTGCATTGTCATCCTGCCAAGAAATGGGCGCTGGCTTGTAAATATTATGTACTCCTCACAATTAATATACCAATTTTATTAGTCTGCAAACAATGTTACCAGTTAATATTTATTTAATTATTATGATAAAGTATGAACATTAAGAAGACAAATTATATAGTTTAGTTATAACTTATTAATTAAAAACTTTGAATTTATTATTTTTTAATAAAAGCTTTTCCACATGAAATTTCTTATCTTTAACAAATGGCGAAAAAAAAAACCCTAAAAAAAACAAAATTCCTTGTTCCGAATTTAAGAAGATGAGGCAAGAAGTCAATAAAAAAAAAAGAAGATGAGGCAAGATTGGATGAAGAAGTTACACGTGGTGGAATTGAAAATGACCCCTTTAGGCGAGACCAATATTACACAATACCACTAGGCACTAAGCATTTTTTTTTTTTTGGTAATGAAAAAGGCTGAAGCCCAAAAGAAAGAAACCTACGTACAAACTAAACGGGGTAAATTGATCCCTCTTTCATCTTCACTAATGATTCTAGCTAGATCATGATCAGGGAGGTCCCAAAACACAAAAACATTTTCATTGTTTAAGCTTTTCTTTAAGATAGTCTGCGCTTCTATTTCCTTCCCTGTAAATCTGTACAAAGAAAACATCCCAATCTCTTTTCCTCAATAAGTTGATTTCTCTTGCTGCCAGGTTAGGATGATTTCCAGTTCTTTGTTTCCATTTAAAAGCTGGATAACTGCCGCTGCATCCACTTCAACAATCACCTTTCGGAATCCCATGGTCCAAGCAAGATCTAATCCTTTTTTAACTCCCCATAGCTCCGCCTGAAAAGCTGTTCCAACTCCTATCCTGTAAGTGTAGCTTGCAATCCACTTGCCATTATCATTTCTGAGTAGTCCTCCGCATCCAGTGATCTTGGGATTGCCTTGCGCCGTTCCGTCAGTGTTCAATTTAACCCATCCTATGGGTGGAGGTAGCCATTTGATGTGAATCTCAGTTTTGCTGCTTCTCTTTCCCATGAGGTACGCTTTCTGAACTGCTTCTGTAATTTGATGAACATGCTTGTAAATTTCTTCTTGTGGTTTCCTAGGTCTGTTATATTGTTGATCATGTATTTCCTGGTTTCTCCAAAACCAAATTTTCCAGCAAGTAATGATGAATATGTCAATCCAGTTTAAATTTGGTTCTCTACTCCATTGTTGGACAAAATTGTCTTTGATCCATTCTTCCCAATCTGCTTGAAAGAATTGAGGGATTGCTTCTGGCTTAATTAGCGTAACCCAAATGGTTGACGCCTTATGACAATTTCTGATAGCATGCATTGTATCTTCTTCTCCTGCATTGCAAAGTGAGCACATTCCTGAACCCCCGAAGAGTCTAGCTTTCCTAGAGTTTGTGATAATTCTCCGATGAATTGCTGTCCATAGAAAAATTTTGGCTCTTTGAGGCCCTTTCCATTTCCAGAGTATCCTCCAAAAATTATTTTCCTTCTCAGGCCAGTTGTTGAGATACCTGTATGTTGCATTAGTTGAGAATTCTCCATCCTGACTGATCTTCCATCCTAGTCTGTCATCTTCTTTTTCAGTTTGAGAGATTGGGAGGTTAATGATCTTATTAACTTGTTCTCTTGGGAGATTCTGATTGAGTTTGTTTAGGTCCCATTGTCCATCAGCGTTAGTCCATTCCCAAACCAAACTATTTTGGTCAACTTTGGTAGGATCCAAGGCTAATGCTATAAGGGGCCCCTCATTCTCTATCCAATTCTGAGTCCAGAACCGAGTTGATAGGCCATTGCCAATATAGTGAATTGTGAGGTCTTCAAAAGTAGGCATCAGTTTTATGAGCTCTTTCCAAAGCAAGGAGTCATTTGTTTTAGCTTTATGTTGAGAATTTAACAATCCTCCCTCGCAGTATTTATGTCTTAATACTTGAACCCATAAAGCATTTGGGTTTTGCATTGCTTGCCAAATTACCTTGAGTAAGAAAGCATCATTCATAGTTGTCAAAGATCGAAACCCCAATCCACCTTTATATTTTGGTTGGTATAAAGTTTTCCATCCAACTAGGTGAAGTCGTTTCTGATTCTCATCATCTCCCCATATGAAGTTGCGCTGAATTCTTTCAATTTTGTCACAGACTCCTTTTGGGATTCTTTCGTGTTGCATGCTGAAATTAAGTGTAGGGCTAAGAACAGAGTGGGCAAGAGTTATTCTACCAGCCAGGGATAGGCATTTAGTTTTCCACCCTTTCAGTTTGTTTTGCATTTTTGCCAGTGTATCATTGTACTTTTCTTTACTTCTTCTGTTGTTGGTTAACATTGCACCTAGATACCGACCAAGGTCCTTTTGTTCCTTGAAACCAGTAAGGGTAGTGATGTTTTTTCTTATATTTGCATTCGTTCTTTTTGAGAAAACAATAGATGTTTTTTCATTATTAATCTTCAGACCAGCAGTAGTGCAGAATCTATCGAGAACATCTTTAACAACCTCCAATTGTTGTAGAGAAGCTTCCGCAAAAATGAGAAGGTCGTCGGCAAACATTAGGTGAGAAATTTCAGGACCATTTCTCCCAACCTTAATAGCTTTCCACTTCCCAGCCTGGACTTGTTCCTCAATAGTATAAGATAGAGCATCCATAGCTATTACAAACAAGTATGGAGATAACGGGTCGCCTTGCCTCAGTCCTCTCGTAGGGGTGAATTCCTCAGTTTTATCCCCATTCAAAAGAACATTATAGGTAACTGTTTGGACACAACTCATAATGATATTTAGGAGTTGGTTTGGGATTTTAAAATCCGAGAGTCTTTTTTTGATGAAGTTCCAATTGAGACGGTCATATGCTTTCTCAAAGTCGATCTTGATGGCCATGAATTGATTTTTCCCCTTTAGTTTCTTCATTATATGCATCATCTCCTTTGCTATGAGGATATTGTTTTGTATTCTTCTTCCAGGAATGAAACTGGACTGGTTAATTGCTATTCTCCCATCCAAGTGTGTCTTGATTCTGTCAACTATTATTTTGGTAATCACCTTATAGCTCACATTACATAACGCAATAGGCCTGAATAGGCTAGGCTAGGTTATATCTTATAAGGCTGGACCTAAATAAAAATATTTGGGCCTAAATCTGGCCTATTGCCTGCTTTAATTTTAGACTGATTTGACCTATATTACAAGCCTGACCTGTTTATAAGCCTTTTATATGGGCCTATTTGTATGTTCAAAAACCAATTTTAAACAATGTTATTGTTCATGAAATCATGAGATATTCATTTTACTTTCTAATCTGCACAGCACTTTACTTTGGTGTGTGAAACACAAATCCACCACTTTCATGTACAATAAACTATTAACTATTCAACCACTATTTTCACGTATATCAAAATATCCACTATTCAACTATCCCAAATCTCTAACAAACTATCCAAAAGTCATCAAAAAAGTTTCAAAAGACAACACATATTCCATATTTAACCATAAAACAAAACACAAATCAGCCTCCAACAAAAGATCCAAAAGCCAACATATCATCAGTGAAATTAGAGTCAAATCTTCAAAATAATCTTCTTTTGCTCAATCTCAAGTATCTAGAAAAAAAAATTAAATTATTAATAATATTACAACACAAAAAAATAATTACAAAATGACAATAAACACTTTTAATTTATACCTTCTTCTTTTTCTTAAGGTTGTATTTGTTACTAAGCCAATCTCCACCACAAATTAGTGTTGAAATTGATTCTTCAGTTAATCTGGACCTATAATCATCAATCACCCTTCCTCCAGCACTAAATGTGGATTCTGATGAAACTGTAGAGATGGGAATGGCTAGAATATCAGATGCCATCTTTGATAAAATTTTATATTTCAAACTGTTACGTTTCCACCAAAGCACTGAAGTTGGAACTATCATCCGGAATATAAAGTTTTTCCTCCAAATAGGCTTCTAACTCTGACTTCATTGGTGGAATTGCTTGCTTCACGCGAACATTCATGATCAAGCTAGAGTTAGGCACATTTGAAGAGTTAGTTCCATCACTTCCACCATTATCTTCTGCAACAACACTTGCATTTGCCTCTTCTTCTTTTGAAAAACACACATACTCATGATAAATGCTTTTAGTGAAGTCAACACCATAGCTATATTATCTTGAGCTATATGATCGGGTTCATATATTTGAGGAAAAGAATAGCTAATAACATGAAATTTGCACCTTGGATCCATGACACTTGCAATGGCCATTAGAAGATTGCATTCCCTCCAATATTTGTCAAATTTTGTTTTCATTGAAGCTGCCATATCTTTCATGAATTCTTCATCATCATCATCAGCAGCTTTGTAGCTTTGTCAATAAGTTGCTTTACCCTCCAAACTTCTGGAAGATATAAATTTGCAGTTGGATAATCACTTCCAAAGATGACATGTGTGGCTAGATTAAATACTTCGACAAACTTTCTTAACTTTTCTCCAATCTTCTTGAGATGGCTTATAAGAATAATGTGGCTCTTTTTCCTTGTAAACTGAAAAACATCTTTAAATTTTAGGGCAGTAGACAACATGTTGTAAGTAGAGTTCCACCTTGTTGGACACTCAATGACAAGCTTTCTTTCTTTCAGATTTTTTTGCTCCACCAGATCACAAAATGACTTCAGTCTTCCATCATTATGATTGATAAACTTGACACTTTCACGAATATTGTGAATGATGCCCTTAATTTTACCAAGACCATCTTGAACTAATAAATTCAAAATATGAGCGCAGCATCTTACATGAAATAATTGACCATCAAGTAATAGCCTGCTATTGTGAGATAAACTCTCTTTCAAATTCCTCAAACATGAGTCATTATAGTAGGCATTATCAACAGATAATGAAAATACATTTGTTTCAATCCCCCATTCTTTGACACACTTGAAAATAGCATCAGCCACATCAATTCCACGCCTAGGAGCTGGTACCTTCACAAAGCTTAAGACCCTCTTTTGAAGATTCCAACCCTCATCAGTACCATATATTCAGTAACTTGATGGCTCGATTTCCACATGTTTGTAGTCAAGCTAATCTTGCTAACACCTTTTAACAATTGCTTTAAAGTTTTTTTCTCTGCCTCATATATTGCTAGGCAGTCATGGGTAATTGTTTTGCGGCTTGGTAAATTCAGGATTTGCATATTGAAAGGCCCACATCAACATACTATCCTCAACAAGGCTAAAAGGGTATTCATGTATCGTGATTGCAGAAGCAATGATTTCTCTCATCTTTTCATTTGAGTATCTTACCCCAGGTTCTATGAAGGGATTGACTATCAAACTTGATGATTGGAAAGGAATCATGGGCTGCTTCTTTTGTGAGGCCATAAGCAATCTCCTTTGTAAGCAATTTCCAGCATGTCTTTTCAAATGACTGGTACTTCTCCTGTGCAAGCAAATTGCCCTTTACAATATTTGTAAAGAGCCTTTATCACTCCTTTAGAAACTTCAGTCTCAACAAAATCATTCCAAATAGCAGATGTCTTCAATCTCTTTTTTTTAATGATATTCTTATCATCTTGTTGATCATTATTTGCCTCTTTGTTATCTATTTGACTTGGATTAACCACTGTTTGTGCATTAGGTTCAACAGTGGATTGAGTACCGACATTCATTTGAGTATCCATTTATTAAATTTGTAATCCAAAATATAATAAAAAATGAATATATTACTACATTTATTATTAATTAACATCAACAACCAACATATAAAATAAAAAAAAATAAATACTAGATGAGCACTATTAACTATGCAAAAGAAAAATAATGAATAATCATCTATGCATGTGACTTTACAATATTAGTCCACATAAATAAATCACATGAATAACTAATTAAAACAATGAACAGACGCACAAAAAAAATTAAAACAATGAATAATCAAACCAGATAAACATACCACAACTCTAGGTTTGCTCGTGACTACAGTGATGTCAGAAAAAAGCTATTGAAAATGAGTGCCAATACCATTTATGCATGCTAATGAGTGATGGGTGATGGGTGATGGATTAAAGATAGTATCTGTTATTTGGAACAAGAGAGAGTGAAGAGTCTGTCTTATTTGGAAAATACCATCATTGTAAAATGAAGAAATGAGAGTGCAAGACAAACTAGGTTAAATTTCTATTTATACTATATTTTTAGGGTTTTTTTTTTTTACTATCAATAAAACATTTTGAGTATTTTTTTTTGGAATAAACATAGGGGCACTAGGCCCAAAACAAAGAACAACTAAGAATAAAATTTTGTATAAATAAAATAAAAGTTATTTTAATAGGCCAGCCTGACAAGCTTAAAAGGCTTTTTGAAGTACTCAAGCCTGGCCTACTAATACTATCAAGCTTTTGAAAAGGCCCAAATCTTATTATTTTTTTTTCAAAGGTCAGGCCTAAGTAGGCCTATACAAAGCCAGGCCTAAGCCCCTGTTGGACAACCTGGCCTATTCACACCCCCAACCCTAACCCAAGCCAATGCGCCAAACCGTCTGGCTTTGCTTTTTTAACTTTTTCCCAAGGTTTTGAAAACCAGACCGGATCGAGCGGTTCATGTCATTGGTTCACTTATTCATTGGTCCAACCAATTCAGTCGAGGTTCAACCATAAAAATCAATTTATAATAAAATAATATATAATTATAAACAAATGTACCAAAATATTAATATATTATAATATAAAGTTTTAAAATACATATATTAAAATTGGGAAAAAAGTGTATTATATATCTTTTTATTTTTAGTATATATTTAATTTAAATTAACAGAAATATCTCCTTAGTGTATATTTAATTTGACTTAGATATATTATATTAATATTTCAAACATATGTTAACAAATTGAAATTAAATAAATTAAATAAATGTTTTTTTTACCTGGAAATTAAACAAAATTTTTTTGGACACAAAACAAAATTTTTAATTTGTCTTTTTTTTTGGTTGACATAGGGGCCAGAGGCCCAAGAAATTGTTTTAACTTTTAAGAATATTAAATAAAAAAAATAATGGCCCAAATATAGACTTGTCCGAATATCCATTAGACAAAAAACAAAAAAATGTAAGACTCAATTCAAACATAAATGTAACACTCACTCAAGCCCAATCCCATAATCTTATCAATTCCATAACCTTATCTTCTTCTCCCTCAAAAACAAGCAGTAACGGCGTAAGCATCACATCCAAATAAAAAAGAAGAAAAACACAATGCAATAATAAGCTGGACAACGGGTGACGAGAGACGACGGTGCAAAATTGAAGCAGAAGTGCAAAACTGATGAACATCGAACTGCGACGGAAGGAAGACGCACCAAGAAGGGAGGGGATCGGACGGCGCAACGCGACCGCAGTGATGAGACGAGGTGCGCGGTTCTGCGATGGGCGATGGCAGAGACAGGGGTAGACGAGAGAGGTGCACGATGCTGCTGCGATTGGGTTTTTGTTTTTGGAAAAAAGTTTTATAGATGAAAACCAGGCGGGTCCCGGTTCCTTTCCGGTTCACCGGTTCTTTACTGATTTTGAAATTTCCGATTTCTATGTCTCAACCGAACCGAAAGAAGCGCCGGTTCACGGTCCGACCGTTTCCATTAATAATATATTCACCTCTCACCACAACTCATCTGTCACCACTCACCGCTCACCCGCACCCCATAGATCTATTTCACTTTCCATTTCCATTTTCCATTTCATCAAATCGATTCGGAGAAGAAATAGTGAAGACTGCGTCTGACTGAGACAGAACAATGGATGAGAAGCTCATCCAACGCCTTGAATCCGCGGTGGCCCGCTTGGAGACCCTATCCACCAGATTCCCCGCTGCCTCTTCTTCAGGACATGCTGCCGATGCGCCTGATTCGGCGGCGCTCGACCCTTCCATTGTTGCTTACGACGATCTGATGAACCAGTATCTGGCTAGGGTTTCAGCTGCTGCTGACAAGATTGGAGGACAAGTCTTGGAGGTCACGAAGGTTCTGCACGAAGTTTTTTCTGTTCAGAAGCAGCTTCTCATTAAAGTCGAGTGAACTCTCCTTACGCATTTCATACCTCCTTTTCCCGCGCATGCATCCCTAATTTTGTTCATGTTATTAATACTGATAGGTTTATAGCATTCTAGGTGGTGCTTGTCATAGTCTGGATTTGAAATTTGCATTACTTTTAGCTAGTGAACTGGATGAAGTGGCAAACAGTTCTCTGTGTAGTATATGTCCTGGTTTTTGTGATTGGTGTCTTAATCTGTCATATATTAATTGTGCAGAAACCTGACCTTGCTGGGTTGGCTGAGTTTCTGAAACCTTTAAATGAAGTAATCATGAAGGCTACTGCAATGACAGAAGGGAGGAGATCAGATTTTTTTAACCACTTGAAGGCTGCTGCTGACAGTCTCTCAGCTCTAGCATGGATTGCATTTACTGGGAAGGATTGTGGTAAGTGATGAATGACTTACATTTCTTCTTTTACATCTTAAATTGCAATGTCTTATTTACCTTATGTTTTTTCAAGGTATGAGTATGCCCATTGCACATGTGGAAGAAAGTTGGCAAATGGCTGAGTTTTATAGCAACAAGGTATAGTACAGACATGCCTGAAACTGTAAAATTATATAGGATATAATTTTTTTTTTCATGATCTTCTGGTGTAATCTTTCACCATAAGATCGAAAAGATACTTCAGAGGTGTTTGGTTCCAAATCACTTTTGGGTACATTTTAGGTGCAAAATGCTTTGTACTGATTCTGCATTAGCATTCTAGATGTTTACTTGCACATACCTTTTTCAGTTTGCTTGTTGTGTCATCAGCCGTGACTTTTTATATGTATATTTTGAAATAATCAGGTGCTTGTAGAGTATAGAAACATAGACCCAAATCATGTTGAGTGGGCCAAATCTCTGAAAGAGTTATATCTTCCTGGTTTGAGAGATTATGTCAAGGGGTTTTATCCTTTGGGCCCTGTATAGAGTGCAACAGGAAAAAGTATTGCTCCAACAAAAGCTCCTGCTCCTCCTGCTGCTCCTCCTCCTCCGCCTGCTTCTCTCTTTAGTTCTGAATCTTCTCAAGCTTCATCTTCAAAGCCAAAAGACGGGATGTCTGCTGTTTTCCAACAACTCAGCACTGCGAATGTCACTGCAGGTATCTTACTCTTGCTCTTACTTTCCTGATTGAATGCTGACGGAACATTTATGAGTTATAAATGTTTTCTACCAGGTTTGAGAAAGGTTACAGATGATATGAAAACAAAAAATCGGACAGATAGAACTGGAGTTGTTGGCACTATTGAAAAAGAAAGTCGTTCAGGTTCTCATGCATTTTCTAAAGTAGGACCTCCAAAATTAGAGCTTCAAATGGGCCGCAAATAGGTTTTTATATGTCTGTGTGTGATTGTGATTTCATGGTTGAAAATTTGAAATAGTCAATTTTACTTTGTTAATATACCATCTCCCTATGCTTACTATTCTCTGCTGCTGTAGGTAGATTGTTGAGAATCAAATTGGGAAAAAAGACTTGATCATTGATGATTGTGATGCAAAGCAGTCTGTATATGTTTATGGATGCAAAGATTCTGTTTTGCAGATTCAAGGTAGCCACAACTGTTTTATGAATGATCTTCTTTGCTTACATGTTTATTATGTCAGATAATGATCTGTTATCATCCAATTTGTCTCTTGATGAAACAACTATCTTTTGTAGGCAAGGTTAACGATATAACTATTGACAAGTGCACAAAGATGGGAGTTGTGTTTAAGGTTAGTGTGACACGTGGGAATAGGGATTTTTGTAATAGTTGTGGGATGAAATTTATGTAATCATTCTGAACGCAACTTCTCATCTATATTTGTGCTAAAATGCAGGATGTTGTTGCAGCTTTTGAGATTGTAAACTGCAATGGCGTTGAGGTGCAGTGTCAGGTACCCCTACTCCTTCCTCCTCCTTTCCTTTCCATGAAAACTTTCCGTATGCCGGTGTGCCTGTTTGAATTTGATGTTATTATGCCTATGTTATGGCAGCTTTGGTGATTCTACACTCTTAATAATTATATTGCAGATGATATGTAGAGGATAGCAGTTTGATCTTTAATAAATAACTGGTAGCTAATGTGGTTTTAGACTTAGTTGTTAATATCCCTGCCTTTGTTAATATAGGGTTCAGCTCCAACAATATCGGTGGACAACACTTCTGGCTACCAGCTTTATCTGAGCAAAGATTCCTTAGAAACATCCATATCTACAGCCAAATCAAGTGAGATCAATGTGCTGGTACCTGGTGCTGAGCCTGATGGTGATTGGGTATGATCTCACATTTTTTTTTTGTTCTATTAGTGCAATGTGTAAAATTTTCTTGCTCCGGATCTGAATCTGGTTTTTGTGCAACCTTAAATTTGGTTATCCTACTACCACGCCATGTTGTGCAATAGTGGATGGAATCCATCCATAATTAATATATTTTCAAAATTTAACCAATACATTCTATTTCAGGTGGAGCACTCTTTGCCTCAACAATATATTCATACATTGAAGGATGGCCGTTTTGAGACGACTCCCGCTTCCCACTCTGGAGGTTAAATGGATTGACAGTATGGAGTTTCTACATATATTTGCATCCATCTTTATTGATTGGATTGGTGTTAAAGTGGTGTGGTTTCTTGTTCCTTTAATTCATCTACAAATGCATCAGGATGTATATGTGTATCATATGTATTCTGGCTCAGTTGCCTTTGCTTGTGATTTTCCACTGGCTTATTGAATCAGTGTAAACATCCATCAGATTTTGTTTGCCAGTGTGCGGGCTTGTGCTCGAGCGTGTATTTCTTGCGAGTTGCATTGTGTTTGCTTGCTTTCGGCTTTCAGAGGATCCTTACGGTAGTGTTTTCCATCGTCTGAATACGGTTGTTCTCATGTCTTAATGTTATGAAATATTGAGCCAAACTCGTTTTATTACGACGATTGATGACTTGTCAATCTTGATTAATGAATATTTTCCCCCCAAGTATCTTCGTTTTGAAAGTTGGATAGACTTTATACATAGAGAAAACTTGGTTGCTGAGTTCTCTCTCTACTGAAAGGTGAGCTTAGACGGGACTATGACTTCCGGCCAATGGATATTCCATTTCAGCAATGTGCGTGATATGCAATACTACATCCACTACATGAAACATGATTCATGAATTCACGTTGATACCCCTTATGGGCTCCCATCCAAACTATCCAGCCCAAGAGTGGTTCACTTTCTTATCTATTTATCCAAACTCACCTGCTGCTACAACGAAATAATGAAATGATGTTCCTAGAGCCTACGCCGATGGCACTAGCAAAATTCCGATTCATTGGATCGATACTATCCAATAAATTATAGTTATTTGTCACTAGAAAATTTCAATAGTCTGGGTCATTTTATAATCATAATTTTCTCTGAAGTAAACTTGAATATCTTTATATAATGATATATGAGTCTACTTTCCAGCTTCTACCAATCCACCCTAGTTCCGTGATGAATAAATAGTCCTTAATTATGATAATAATTTGACCATAACGTAACAATCCTTGTGTTTTCTAGTTTAGCACTAGCAGTGAACTCAATTTTCAAACCTTGAGAAAAAACATGATATTCCCGTTGGAAGTTGGAGCTAGTATTAAATGATAAAGAATCTGAATGAGATGCCGTTCGAAGCAATACCTTGGCGGAGCATCCCTTGTCTTTCAAGCGTCCCTACTTATTTATCGAAGCCGTTCATGTGATCCTGTCTTCAAATAATAATATAATATCCTCTTATGAATTCTCTACTTCTCTTTTTCCCATTTATCCTAAAAAAAATAGAGAATCAAGCAGTAAATGGGAAGGTGGTGGTTTACTTTGATGGACGGTGTTGTTAGGGCCTGGGGCCAATGGGAATTGAGACGTCAAAAATTAAATCCTTTGGGGAAAGTCACTAATTTAAGGAGACAGCTTCAGCAATACGTATATACTACTATTGGCTCTCGTCATTAACTCCCCATTCATACTTGGTAATAGTGTTTGTTCTTCTTACTTGTAGTTCCAATTTCTAATTAAGCTCTCACTTCACCGCTTCTTCTTCTCAATTTCTAAATACGGATACACTCTACTCTTTCATTCTACTTCTCCACTTGTTTGTCTTTATTCAATTTCATTTCATTTTTGTCGTTGCTCTCTCCTGTGCCTCTTCATTCCTCACTCTCACCATCCCATTATATATAGCACCAGACTAGATAGTTAAACAGACAGCACCCTCCACTCCAACACTCAACACACTACTAATTAGTTACAGATTAATTAGCTTTAATTTCCATCTTGGAAAGCCATGGATGCAACCACACCTTCTCGACCTTCAAGCTTCCTCTGCCTTTATGTATTGCTATTGGCCACCACTCTCCGCTTTGCTGGTTACTCCTTACTTCCCTTTTTTACATAACTTTCTCTACCTTTTTCCCGGAAAAAGCAATATTACTTTCTTTCAACCAAACTCAAACAAGAATTCAAACTATTCACATTATTGCCTCTTGTCACTTTACTTAACTGCTTCTCTCTTACTTTCACTTCCCAATTAACTTTTCTTCTCTATTTTTTTTTCCAGACTCACAGTCCTTCATCGGCGTTAACTATGGTCAGGTCTCCGACAACCTCCCGCCGCCGGACGCCACCGCTAACCTCCTCAAATCCACCACCATCGGAAAAATCCGTCTCTACGGCGCCGATCCCGCCATCATCAAGGCCCTCGCCAATTCCGGCATTTCAATCGTCATCGGCGCCGCCAACGGCGACATTCCGAACCTTGCTTCCGATCCCAACGCGGCAGCTCAGTGGGTGAACGCAAACGTACTACCCTACTACCCAGCCAGCAAGATCACCCTCATCACTGTCGGCAACGAGGTGTTGACCTCCGGCGACCAGAGCTTGACCTCGCAGCTGGTGCCGGCGATCAGAAATGTCCAAAATGCACTGAACTCTGCATCACTGGGCGGGAAGATCAAGGTGTCAACGGTGCATTCTATGGCGGTGTTGACTCAGTCGGATCCTCCGTCAAGCGGGTCGTTCAACCCGGATCTCCAAGACACACTGAAAGAGTTACTTTCTTTTCAGAGAGATAACAAATCTCCCCTCACCATTAACCCTTACCCATTCTTTGCTTACCAGAGCGACTCTAGACCAGAAACGCTTGCGTTTTGCCTCTTTCAGCCTAACTCGGGCCGAGTTGACTCGGGTAACGGAAAGCTCTACACCAACATGTTCGATGCTCAGGTTCGTAGTACGTTATCCTTTCTTTTATTTTATTTTATTTTTTTATTTTTAAATTTAAATTAAAGATACATGCATAGTTGGATACGTCAGGCTTACTCTTGTTGTTCCACACTCGATGCACGTGTCCACAATCTTTGCATTGATTCTTTCACTTTGTTCCTCTGTGGTCGCTTCCATTTGTTGTATATTGATCTCTCTCGTTGAACTGTGTCACCACGTTCTTAATATTCTTCAACATGATTTATTTTAATATTTTATAAACCGAAAGTGATTTGATCGGGCCCTTTGGGGATTACTATTTATTATCATATATACTTTCATTTGTAGTATTATGGCTTTATTATGCAATGAGTGACTAAGACTTAGAAATGGCGTGTCAAATGTTGACGTGTTTAGTTGTTTGTAGTGACACAGAAACAGAAGATTATGTTTAGATGTCATGAATTGTAGCCAAACAAAGAATTCTAATTAGGATTGTTGGCGTTATAACCATAAAAGCGGAGTTATTGTTCTTATCTTTTTATAGTTATGAAATTAAAGATGGTGGATGGAGCATACCTTATCTTTCTTTTTCCTATTCCACTGTGAAATTATGAGTCTGTAGATTTATCACCTAAGTCCTCCAAATC
>JASCZI010181248.1:149378-164813 GCA_036250425.1 Stylosanthes scabra | reverse complement strand
AAACTCCAATATAGAGGTGAAGATTGGAGATAACATCCTACGAAAAGTTAGAAGTTTTAAGTATCTTGGGTGCATTATACAGGATAATGGAGAAATTGAAGAGGATATAAATCATAGGATTCAAGCAGGTTGGTCGAAATGGCGGAGTGCATCTGGTTTTATATGTGATAAAAAAGTACCTTTAAAACTTAAAGGTAAATTTTACCGCACTGCTATTAGACCGGCTATGCTTTATGGAATAGAGTGTTGGGCGGCTAAAGGGAAGCACGAACATAAGCTAAGTGTGACAGAGATGAAGATGTTGCAATGGATGAGTGGTCACACGCGTTTTGATAAAATAAGGAATGAAGATATAAGGGAGAAACTTGGAGTAGCACCTATTATCAAAAAGATGGTAGAGTCGCGAATAAGATGGTTTGGACATGTGGGAAGAAGACCGACTGATCACCCAGTCAGGAGGGTAGATGAGATGGAAGGTGAGCAAATAGTGAAAGGGAGAGGAAGACCATCTATGAGGTGGTCAAACGAGATCTACATGCAAACGGTCTCTCTATAGACATAATACATGATGGAGCTAAATGACGTCGTTTGATCCATGTAGCCGACCCCACCTAGTGGGACAAGACTTTGTTGTTGTCGTTGTATATTAAACTATAGGACCAAGCCTTGATAAAAAATGAAGTATGTATGGATAGTATAATAAAATGAAGTCTAAATTACCAACAAATCCGTTGTCGTCCAGCGGTTAGGATGTCTGGCTTTCACCCAGGAGACCCGGGTTCGATTCCCGGCAACGGAAATCCTTTTGCTTTTCTGCTTTTATACAGCACGCTCAAAATGGCACTGCGCAGGTGACCTCCATAGCATTCTCCATATCAGTGATATCACCGAGTGTGGTATAAATTAGTAGGTTATTCTTTTGTAATTTCCTTCATATTTATCCTAATTTCATATGCACTATATTTTTACATCATTGACTCCTTGATTATTTTGATCCTTCTTTCCCGATAGTTAGCTAAAATAGATTAAATGGTTGTGCTATCTGTATATTGAATCTTAGTTTTGCAGGGTTTGTGATCTTATTCTAAAAGGAGTTCATCTGATCCTTTTGAAATAAATGACATTGGAGTAAGGTGAAAAGAAGTGAGAATTCCAATTTAGACAAATATGATTGTGAAGAATGGTATTATACGAAATATCACACTTGAAAACTTATCATATCATTTAGGAAGCAGAGTAAAATTCAATTCCCTTGTGATACATCCTGTTATTCCCTTGATTCCAAGGACACTGTTTTCTCCCATCCTTAATTGGCACTTCTCATGTACTTGCATTTTGTGCAATCATGACCTTGTTGTTTAATTGCAAGCTGTATTGAATTTAGGATCTCTCCAAAACTCTCATGTGGGCATGATCAGCTGTTTAGGTTTGTCAGCTGATGGAAGTGCCTTGTGTACAGGAAGTTGGGACACAAACTTAAAGGTAAGCAACTAAGCATGCATTTTGGCCTCATATTCTATTTCTACATCAGTTGTGAGTGATGTTTAATATTTTACTTTACAATTATTTTCACTTCTTGTTTAAAACTTATAATGTATTTTTTCCACCAGGTTCAAATATGAATGAGTGAGAGATAAAGAATCCACCAAAGAAGCAAAAGGAATAGATAGGTGATGTGGTCTGATAAAAATATATTTATATTCTCCCAAGGTTATCATCTTGCTTTATGCATCATAAGATGTACAAATCCAAAAGAATTTACAAGTACAAATAATTTTTGTTTTCTTTTTTCACAATCATGTGCGCATCAGAAGCAATAGATGAATGGTTGAATTTTTCCCCTGAAGATGATGGTTTCTGACTTGTGAAAGTTGTTCATCCCCTCTTTGCATATTCAGTGGATGATGATGTGTCACTGCTCGAAGGAGATGCATTGAGCCCATATTCACTGGTGGTGCCACCATAATCACTGGATGCAACTCCACTACTTTCCCCCAATGCTAACATCCTGAACCTCTTCATGTCTGCACTGTATGCTGCAGAACCATATTCTCCACTTTCACCCATCACACCACTTTGCCCCGGTTTCACTCCTTCGTTATTAAGCACATCTAGTGACACATCTCCCTCCAACACTCTTACAATCTGGCTCATTTTTGGCCGCCTCCTTGCTGAGTGCCTAACACTCGCCCCGGCGCAAGCCACCATGTTTTTCATTTCTTGCTTGTCATAATTGTCCTCTAAACGTGCATCCACCAGCCCTGTGAATTCTCCAGTTTCCACTGCTTTTGTACAGAGTGGTCTAGCCTGTTCATCATATGATTAAAACATGGAATGGGGTTACAATTTTTAATTTATGAAAGCAAAAGAAATGTTGGATGGTTGGAAGGAACATATATATATACCCAATCAACCAAACTATCCTCTTCATAATCACCGGAGTGGTCCAGTGGGGGTCGTCCTGAAATCAGCTCTAGAAGCATAACACCAAAGGAGAAGACATCAGACTTCTCAGTTAGCTTGCCACTTGATGCATACTCAGGAGCCAAATACCTGATCAATTAATAAACAAGTAGTAATTTCATTGTTAGCTAGATGAAATTGGCATGCATAGCTTGAAATATATTACTTTTACTATATATATAGGTTGTTTAATTTGCTTACCCGAATGTTCCCATCACACGAGTTGAAACATGAGTGTTAGTGTCTTGAGTGAACTTTGCCAATCCAAAATCTGCCACCTGAATGAGCAGAACCAACCGTTAAATAATTTCTGGGAAGATAGAAAGTGCACGTAACTATTAAGTAATAGTACTTACTTTGGCATCAAAGTTATTTTCAAGCAGAATGTTGGCGGTCTTTATGTCTCTATGAATTATACGAGGATGACCTAATAATATATAATTAAGTTTTACATAAGTTAGTAAATTCATTGATTCCATGAATTGATGAGAAGAAAATAAATTATTAGCAGTGACTCACAATCCTCATGCAAGTAAGCAAGTCCCTTGGCTGCTCCTTTGGCGATTTTAAGCCTGATTGGCCAATCCATGACAGGTCGACCTTTTCCATGAAGATGGGATTCAAGAGTTTTGTTAGGAACAAATTCATAGACCAGGATCTTCCTCTGTTCGGAAAGGGAGTAGCCAACAAGTGAGACAAGATGGCGATGATGGACACGGCTAATAGTCTCAACCTCAGCTTGGAACTCTCTATCTCCTTGAGCATCCGTGGCTTTGAGGCTCTTTACTGCAACTTCCTTACCACTGGGGAGGACACCTTTGTGCACAAATCCAAACCCACCTTGACCCAACAGGTTTTCCTGCGAAAAGCCCCCGGTGGCAACGGATAACTCCTCCAAGGTGAAGGTGCTCTGGCTGAATCCTAGAGCTACTGAAGGGTGTGGTGGTGGATACACTGAACGTTGGGAACCACCAGAGTAACCACTTGAGCTGCTCAACATGCTTCCGCTGTATGGCTGCTGCTGGGGATTCATTCCCCAAGATGCTCCGCCTCCTGATGGTGGTGCTGATCCTTGTGTTCCCCACGCTGCACCTGGTGGTGGAGGTATATTCATAGTATGGTCACCATCACGATTGAATCCGCCCGGACCACCTCCTCCTATTACACGTACATTATTATTTCTAAGCAAGATAACCAATATTTTTCTAACTAATAAATCAGCTAACGAAAAAATAGAACATCACAATATATATATTACCGCTAGGTTGGGTATTAGTGAAGTAACGAATGGGGGCGTCATCTCTTTTCTTTCTTCTTGCACGTACCACAAAGAAGAGTATCATCACAAGAAGCAAGAAACCACTTGCAGATGCGATTCCTATTATAGCCGTCTTGCTCAGCGGCCCATTGTTCTCCTCCTTCGAGTTTGGTTCATTGTTATCTCCACGCCCTGTCCTGCCTGACGGACCTAATCGACTACGTGAAGGTGGCGGCGGCGGAGGAGAAAAAACATCGTCCCACGCCGATGGTACTTTGCTTTCTTCTGTTGATTCTCTGGGTGGAGGAGGAGGTGAAGATGAGGAAGAGGAATCGTCTTCTTTGGGTGGTGGTGGCGGAGGGGACGAGGAATCATCATCATCGGGCGGAGGAGGGGGAGGTGGAGGTGAGGAAGGCGGGGGAGAGGAAGAGGAGTCTTGTTTGGGAGGCGGAGGTGAAGGCGAAGAGGTATCAGAAGAATCGTCATCGGGAGGTGGAGGAGAGGAAGAAGATAATAAATCAGAAAAGAGGGAATCGTCGGAAGACATCTGAAATAAAGGCGTTGTGGTGCTCTTCCGACAATTCCCCAAAGAATGTGGGGAGAGAAGAGGCTTGGGAGAGGATGATTCTCATCGACCATGAAACACAGAATACATTCATCACAATTTATATATGGAACCAATGTTAGTTGCATGCATTTCCCATTTTATTTACCCATTTTTAGCAACCATGCATATTTTGTCTCCCCTCCCCACCCTCTATTAATCTCACATTTTCTTTGGCCTTGTTAATTTTGTATCGTTACTCACTCCTTACTTCCCCGCCTAAACAACACACACACAAACCCTTAACAACTAACACAATTCATCATCATAAATCCTTCTCCATCTCTTACCTTGTTTACACCTACTTAACTAATGCAAAATCAACACGTAAATGCATGCATGGCCCGCCCCAACCTCATTTTTATTTCTTATCTACACACTAATTAAATTCCTTCTCCTATTCACAGATAAAATGCTACTACGTGTACAAGACAAACATAGGTAAACTTCCCCTATGACTAGCTAATTTTGCAACTCTCATCATCTTGTTGCATGTAATCATAATCCATACACAGCTAATAAACTACACTGACTATTAACAAATAAAAGAATATGAATATAGCTAGGTTTTATCTATTTTATTTATTTACTTTTAGAGATATATTTAAGAAAGAAAAAACAATTTTTATCCAGTTCTAAAAGCGAAAAGGTAACTCTGAGTGTTACCATGCCTTCCCGAAGAAGAACTCTCTTGAAGGTCATCATTCTCTTTTGCTTTCAATCCTTTCTCTCATTCCTATCCACTGCTCCAATTTTCATTCATTCTCTTTATATCTTAAGTTATTGCTCTGCTTCTACTAAGATTTTCCTCCCTTGTTATTTGTATCCAAGTTAAGTCGAGCTTACTCAATTATCATTTCGAATTAGGATCTACATTTTCGGATTTTCCACCGGCTAGTTTTTTAAAGTTCACTGTACTATCTGATCAATTGCTCTGTGTTGCATTTGTTTGGGTTCTTAGAAAGTAGAAACAGTCAAACACTGCTCTTAGGTAATTCAAAATGTTATTAAAAGTTAGTTCGTAGATATTAGACCAAAAAAATGAAAGAAATTCTATCAGTGTATTTGAATTTTGACGCAATACGGATGCTAACTTTGCAGGGTGGGCAAGACATCTTTGATGAACCAGTATCCTGTGGCATGTGGCATTCTTTTCTATATCTTAATGTTTTCATATTTCAAAACTATATATTATTTTCTCTTGGAGTAGGTATTTCCTCTACATAATGTATTTTAGATATGTGAATAACAAGTTCAGTAATCAGTACAAGGCCACCATCGGAGCAGATTTTTTAACCAAACAAATCCAATTTGAAGATAGGCTTTTCACCTTACAGGTTCCTCAATTGTATACACCTCCATCATGCTTAGCTTCTTTTAGTTTCTGTAACACCATTTGTTACAACAATGGAATAAACTTTCTTATTTTTAAAAAAAATTGTTCTTAACCTTGCAGATTTGGGACACAGCTGGCCAGGAAAGATACCAAAGTCTAGGAGTTGCTTTTTATCGTGGTGCTGATTGCTGTGTTCTTGTGTATGATGTTAATTCAATGAGATCATTTGATAACCTTAACAACTGCAGGGATGAATTTCTGATTCAGGCATGCCTCTGTTCATTTCTGTGTATAATTTTCCCTCTTTGTAGGATTCTGCGGTTGCTTTGGCAGGCAAGTCCTTCAGATCCAGAGAATTTTCCTTTTGTTGTTATAGGTAACAAGATTGATATTGATGGTGGGAACAGTAGAGTGGTATGATTTGCTACTATTATTTATTTATTTTTTCATGTGTTTCTTCAATTCTTTCTTTCCAAAACTCATTGACATCAGACTCTATATGAACACAAATAAATTCTTGTTTGCAGGTTTCAGAAAAGAAGGCTCGAGCTTGGTGTGCATCTAAAGGAAATATTCCATATTTTGAGACCTCCGCCAAGGAAGGCATTAATGACTTAATGTTGAAGAAGCATTCCAATGCATAGCGAAGGATGCCCTGAAAAGCGGTGAAGAGGAAGAACTGTAAGTTCTTAAACTTGTGCTTCATTCTCTTCTTTAATGTATTTAAGCAAGTCCACATAGAGTTTGATGCTATTTGATAATGGACGATATTGGTAATTATTGGAGTCCTATAAGTTCCAAACTATCTATATTAAATGGGGTAACTGCTCACTAATAACATGCTCTACATCTATTTTGTTACTCCTGGTGCTAAAATTAGTTGATCTTAATTCTCACACAACTTACTGATTTTAGAATTAGTGTTGAATTTGTATGCCTCTATATTCCTGAATATTCCTGTATGGCTATGGTTAAATATGTTACTTTCCATTTTACATACAAATAAACTCTATCACTTGAAAATGGTTTCTTTCCTGTCTAGCCCTTGCTGTCTGTGACTCTGAAACTTCTCTGTACATTAGTGTTTGCTCAAGAAACAAATTTCTCCAAAGCTATTTGTTGGGTTTATGTTCTTTTTTTCTTTTTAGATCAGGTTAATATGTTGTACTTGTATCGTATTTCACTATTATCAAAGAAACAGTGTAAAATCCATGATTTTTCAGCTTTTTAACCCCTTGCCAAAGGTTTCCAGTGGTTATTTCAGGATCACGATTTCAGGCCTTCTACTATTTCATTACTTAATCCATTATATCTATTATCTAGTTGTCTATATACTGTTTTTATAAGGTGAAATTTAACTAACCCTTTGAAAATAAGAGAATAATTTACCCTTCATGATGTGACAAGTTTTTTTTGGTTAACTTAAGTTTTACAACTCTAACTAGAGTTAATAATTGAGATACAATTATAATTAATTTATTTTTCTAAAGTGGTATTTCATTTCTAAAAATTTTAAAACCACCCCAACCTAATCTGTTCTTCTTCCCCATTCTCTCACATCTTTTTCACTGCTACAAACTACATACAAATAAAATAATAATATAGGTTGTTAACTTGTTGTATGAAGCTATAGAGAGACAAAAATAAAAAGATATGCTAATAATAAACATACATCAATCCATCAATTTATTTCATTTAATTTTTAGCCCAGATCAGAGATTGATGAATTACGTACTCAAAAAAAAAACCAACTAACAGTGAGAGAGAGCGCCCAGCAATAATGAGAGGCGGGATTTTAGTGAGCGGTGGATGGTAAGAAAGGGATATCCAGTGATTGTGAAAGACGGTGCTTAGAAGAGAGGGGCGGCGGGATGACATGCACGGAGGATGAAGACAAGTGGGGTGAGATAGGGGTGAGTTGTAACAGTGAAGGAATGATGAATGTGCGTTAAGTTAAGTTAATGGGTTGGGATTAATTTACAATTTCCAAAAATTATAACAAAACTTAACCATGGTTAAAATGTAGGCATAAATTAAAATTACACAAATGTACTCAACCAATAAAAAGTTTATATTTTAAAGAGGGTAACTTACCCTTCAAAATGAGAGAGTTTGATAGAAGTCACCTTTTTATAATATATATTTTTTATTTCAATGTGTATTTTTTTATAAAGATCAATTTGGTAATTAATTTACTTTTTATCTGTATGTGACATAGTTATTTTTAATTAGTCACGATTTTTCAATTTTTTTTATATATTTACTAATCAATATATTCATAAATTTTATTTAAATGCAATAATTATGAAATGTTTCACAAAAATTCAAAATTATTAATAGAAGAAGTAAATTACATCATTTATTCATTTAAGATGCACTTACTATTATTTATTCATTCGTCACTAATTCATAATTCATAACAAGCAGACAACAATGACATTGACATTTTACTGTTAAAGCTTAAAAATCTTTCACCATCTCCTTTTCCCTAGCATCAACATTATCGTTATCATAGGCTGAAACATTAGGTCTTGGTTCAAAATTTTTCATAGCTCTGATAGTGTCGTCACCATATGCTGAAACGTTGGGTTTAGGTTCAAAATCATTCACAACATGCTTCTTATTATTGCCATCGACTTCATTATCACCATAAGCTGAAACATTCGGTCTTGGTTCAAAATCATGCACAATATGCTTCTTTTCCTTAGCATCAACTTCATCATCGCCATAAGCTGAAACATTTGGTCTTGGTTCAAAATCTTTCACGACATGCTTCTTTTCCTTAGCATCGACCTCATCATCACCATAAGCCGAGACATTTGGTCTTGGTTCAAAATCATTCACAACGTGCTTCTTTTCCTTGGCATCGACTTCATCGTGGCCATAAGCTGAAACATTTGGTCTTGGTTCAAAATCTTTCACAACGTGTTTCTTTTCCTTAGCATCAATCTCATCGTCGCCATAAACTGAAACATTTGGTCTTGGTTCAAAATCTTTCACAACATGCTTCTTTTCTTTAGCATCAACTTTATCATCATCATAAGCTGAAACATTGGGTCTTGGTTCAAAATCATTCACAGCTTGCTTCTTTTCCTTAGCTTTGACCGCATCGTCACCATAAGCTGAAACATTAGGCCTTGGTTCAAACTGTTCAGTACAATGCTCCTCATTTTTTAGATGCTTTACTGGATGATTCTTAGTATTGAATTTGAGGAGGCCTTGAATTTCTTCTACCATATTCTGGTCTTTCGTCACCATTTTCCAATATTCCCCTGCATCTTTTCTTGATTCCACCGAAGCTACGAGCTTCTCCCAACAAAATGAAGAAGAAAAACAAACAAAACAAAAATGGAAAAGTAATTATCGAAAATTCCATGATGCCAGCCATGCTGTCGATCTATAGAAAATCAAACTAATAAATAAGTAAACAAAAGAAGGAATTAGCTAAAAAGTTTTCAATAATCACTTGTTAAGAAGCAAATAATAAAAATTAAAAAAAAATTATTAATCCATGGCAAACTATTTTAAAATTTTTTCATAGGGGTGGCAATGTTGATCTTAATCAAAAAATGTTATATATATATATATATATATATAAAATCAGTTATTAAATTAATAATTATATATTTATTCAGAAATATATATATTAAATTATTTTTTAGTCTATATTTTGTATTTAATATATATTCTTATACATGTATATAATTTGGTTGTTAATTTTTAATCTACCTACACGTATATAATTGATTTTAGTTTGAGTTGTTGTAAACTAAAAAACTCAATTAAAAAAAAAAACATGAAAACAATGAAAGGGAAACATACCAGGACAAGGAAAGCAAGAGGAAGCAAAGCAAAAACAACTTTCATTTTGTTTAGAATCAATTGAAGGAAGTGTGATTCTCTTTCTCTTATTCTGTGAATGAATGTATGATGTATCATCCCTTCATCCTTCACCTATTTATAGCTCCAAGCCTTAGCTTCAGGCTTCAAGGTGTCATACCGTCATATTTAATTAAGTCTTAATAATTTGGGCACATGAAAAACAAAAACTTCATGTATTTTCATAAAAGTTAACAATCATGCAAATTAAAATATCAATAATGTTATTTAAGCCGAGTTAATTACTTACTAATTCATATATTTATGGGTTATGCTAATGTACATTAAACAGTCACCAATATATAATATATATTGAAATATAAAATACACACTAAAACTAAATTAAAATACACATTTATTTTATATTTCAATATATATTATATATAGGTTGATTTTGGTATATAGATTAATTTTTTTTTGTATATTTATATACAAATATTATGATAGCATATACAGTATAATTTTTAGTAAAAATATAAATGAGATGATAATACTTCTTACATCATGTTGCTTGTATTCATTCTATCCAATTATTCCTCAATTATTTCTAGAAATTTGTCAATTTATATAGGAAAACATTACAATCATGCAAACAAATTGATACAAGGTTTGTCCTATAATCAATATTAAAATGATTATCTCCGTAAATGTTGATCATGTTACTGCTGGGGAGATAATTGAATCTTCTTTAACAATATATTAGTAGATTGTATTATCTTATGTTTGATGTAGCCATGTAGGCAAAGTCTAAAATTATTATATCTAATTTAATATTTATGATTTTATATAAATAATATTTATAATTATATATTTATAATATTTAATATTATATATTTAATTTAGTAACAATTTATAAATAAAAATAAAACTTAAAATAAAAAACTATGAATATCAAGCTTTTACCTTATATTGGTACTCTCACAATCTCCCTTTATGATTCTTCATTTGGAGTTGTTCACCAAACCTTCAATTATTATTTCCATTATTGTAACTTTATCTAAACTAACGTGACTCATGTGTGATGGCACACTTACTAATTTGAATACACAAGTATCTTAATTAAAATGAGATACATAATAGGGAATTCACCGTATTAAATGAATTGGAGGACAAAATTATTAAATTATCCTATTTCAAAAAATATGATTAATTTATTCTAAAAGCATTTATGTAATTCGTGACAGGATGAAATGTTTTACAATTTATACATAATTCGTAGTACCCCATCATGTATTATGAACAAACGCAGAAAATTCATAAGTATAGTTGACATTTGAACATAATTCATGGTAGGGTCCTATGTATTATGCTATTTTTTTCGTAATCCGTGGCAGGGTTCCATGTATTATGTTGTTTTTTGCTATTTCTTCGTAATCCATGGCAGGGTCACATGGATTATGAATTTATGCGTTTGTTCATAATCCATGGAGGGTATCACGGATTATGTGCAAATGGTAAAATATTGTACCCTGCCACGGATTACATAAATGCTTTTAAGACAAATTGATCATACTTTTTGAAATAAGACAATTTGATCATTTTGTCCTCCAATTCATTTAATATGGTGAATTGTCCTACAAAATATCGTTAGTGTAGAATTATATATTAATAAATAGTTGTATACCCACCAAAACAAATGCATTGTATATTGCATATAGGTATCAATGTGCATAGATTATCATTATAAAATTAACTCTCTTTTAACAAATATTTTTTTTTACCTATGTTGTTTCTCAGTTTGACAGAATAAGGATTAATTCCTCATGGATGAATTTATTCCTGGCTATAGAAATACGGCCTACACAAGATAGAATTTAAATTTTTACACTTACTTAAATGACTATTAAACTAATGATCAGACCAATCCAGTTAATTCTATTTTAACAATTATTTTTTTTTTACAGTTATTTTAACAAAAAAATTTTTTGGTCAGAACAAATATTTTTTTTGAGTGAATAACCAACCCGACTCCTAAAATTACTCTCAAGGGACTACGAGATCCTGATAAAAAAATATACCATTTTCGGTTCCTATTTTTTATTTATAAGACTTTCCTGCTCTTAATTTTTTATCTCGTGAGACAATTTGACCCTTCATGATGTAATAAAATAGGAGCCGAAAAGTCTCATAAATGAAAAATCAGGGATCGGAAAGGGTGTGTTTTTTTCAGGGGCCTCGTTGTCATTTTACGTAATTATCAGGGTCTCATTGATATTTTTCTTTTCTTTTTTTTTTTGGACAGAACAAATATTTAATTGAACACGAGCTGCACGATCAATCCCTCCCCCTAGTCAAGACTGCAATTTTTTTTTTTTTTTGACTTGGTGTTTTTCCTCGTATGTTCAAGAGTCAAGACTGTATTTGACGAAAAATAAAACAGGACACACATTTTGGGCTGACCCAAGAGCCATGTTTTTCAGTACCTCCAAGCCCGAAAAACTACATCCCAAAAGAAAGAAAGAAAGAAAAAAAATTATATAATATCAAACACATAAAAATTAATAATTTTGATTAGAGTAATTTATTGTGAAGCTATACATTGATAGAAGACTAGTAAAAATAGTTGTTATTATGATGATTAACAACTAACTTATTTAAGGGATCAACATACATGTATGTTTGTGCGTTCAAAAGTCAAAACCTTACAGGAACCAAAAATGAATTCATCAGCAGCAAAGAAAATTAAAGATATATAAGCAAAGAGATATTAATAAACATATAAGTATAATAACCACTAAACTAGCTAGTAACTATCTGAATTGAATCAAATATATATTGTACATCTAGATGTGTGTGTTCTATCTCTGCCTCTATGATTATTATTAGCATATAAGACAGCAGGAACTTAACTTGATTCAATTCAACCACCCTTTTTCATGGTTTGTTGACTTTGTTATCATGAACTGGGGTTCATCAGGTTCATGCTTATGGTGATGAGTAGTGTGATATAATATGACATTAGGCTTTATATCAAAGTTCCTAGTAAAACGGTGGTCCTTCCCAACATCTTCTGATTCTGATGATGATGATGATGATGAGAGTACTTCTTCTTTATCATCCTCATCGATAAGCTCTTTAATTGATTCTGGCATAGGTTGCTCCATCATCATGTTTTTCCAGTATTCATCTACTAACTCCTTTCTTGCACAGATCATATCAGCATCCTATCACAAATTAAATCAAAACAAAAATTGCTTCTAAGAATTTCAGAAAGTTGTGATTAGAGGAAATAAAATTATTAACAAAATCATGAAGAAGCTTGGCTTACCCGGAGAAGATAAATGAATAGGAAGAAAGCAAATAGTACGGAGGACTTCATGTCTTCTGTAATTATGCTAATAATCTTGTAATAAGCTTGGTTGGATTGTTCTGGTGGTGGCTATATCATCCTATATATTTATTACTTAGATGAAGCCTGTATGTATTTATATGTTTATAATATCATGTCAGTTGTAAAAAGAAAATTACAGAAATAATTAAAAATTGGTTATCGAAAGTTGAAAGAGTATGTCGGCAACCATAAAGTGCCAACTGCCAAGGCGGTAACCACCCAATTCGGACACTAATTTCTCTGTTCACATCATATTTTGGCCGCAAATTAAACAACGATCTGGAGTGTGGACTTTTATTTTGGTTTTTTGGCTGACTTATAGGCCAAGTGATATATATAGGGGTACCCACTGCCATATTTTATTATTGATTTAATTTCAACTGAATTGTTATATCCCTTTTTAGTTTTCAATAAAACGTAGCGTTTTATTGAAATATGTCACTATGAACGTCAAAATCAGATTACTAGAAGACCCCATAGGGTTTGGGCTTTGTGGCTTTTCTCAACCTGTTGCACGTGTTTGCACAAGTCAAAGCACTTCATCACTATCGCTTATCATATTCTATGCAATAATCATAACCCTACTCCCTTTCAACATTTTAATTAACTTGCTATTATATAAACCATTGCAGTACAGATAGAAGATAGAACTATTACTTTCTAGCCTCATTTTCGATTCGTTTTACCCATATATTTGTTTAGTCATACCTTAAAATGTGATTTATATAAAATAACAATATTTGATTATTATTTTGATAATTTTTTATAATATTTATATTTTTTCTTAGACGAGACTCACATTTAAAACATCTTATAACAAAATAAAAAAATACTATAATTAATTTGGTAGGTTTGGTTTATAACTACCCTATATGAGTCTATGACCATGGTTTGTGATTTCTAGATATCTGTTTCATAGGGTCAACTTTACATTATTTCATTTAAAAATAATAATGCATTTCATGTTTTAAAATTGAAACTAACGTCACGTTCAATGCATTAGCTGATTAAGCTAAGGAATTATATGGTTGTGTATCTTGGAGGATTCTGACCACGAGCGTTAGCCAAAGAAACATCAAATCAATGTATCAAATAATACACTAAATTAGTTATTATTCTTTTAAAAATATGTAAATATAACATGTATATATCTGTGAATAATATTGTGATTAATTTCATTTTTACAGATAACATAAGACATTAGAGTTGGCAAATGATGGTGGGTTGGTTTATTTCCATCGTTCATAAAAGTCAACTTAGAAATGTGCAACAATAAAAAAAAATTGAGGATGATGCACATAAAGAAATCGAATCAAAATTTAGCCGCACTTAGTTTTGTCTCCAACAGGCAATCAACAGGTACATGCATGGCACTAATCACTATTGTAACCAATATATATATATATATATATGACAAAGTCCACTTTGTTTCTCATTCATAAAGCCTACTAATTTCTTCTCCGGCAAATATAAATATGTGAAAGTTTTGGTAGTTAACATTAGATAGATAATAAGAAGTCTGTTAATATATTTTTTTTATCAATTATTATTTCTCTAATTATAGTTATTAGCTTCTTATTAATTCTTTAAAGTAGGGTATGCACGGTGCAATTATTGGCAAAACTGAATTAAAACTGAACCAAACTGTTTTAAATGATTTGGAAACTGAACCAAACTGTTTTTCCAAACAGCAAACTGGTTTAAAATCAGTTTATAATATAATGCACCGGTTTAAATTGTTTTTTAAGTTAAAATCAATTTTTCATATATAAAACTAGTTTTAGCATATAAAATCAATTTTTATCATGTAAAAAATCACACTCTTTCTTCTCCTCCTCTTTCTCTTTCTTTATCCCTCCCTCTTTCTTTCTCTTTCATTTTTTAAAATCCTAGAGTTTGATTGTTTGAGAAAAAAAAATTACAATTTGAATAGAAGTTGAAATTGAAAAATGAGTTGAATATTTAAATTTTGGCTTATTGATTGGAAAACTTTTTTTATTAGACATTGTACATTTTTATAATTATGGTTCTTGTATATTATATTTATTATTGTTATCTTTTTTATAATATGATTTATTGATCCTATTGGATAGAGCAAATTAAACAGAAGAAAATAACCATAAATAATAATAATAATGAAAAATTATAGCATACTAAAAGAAAATAAAATAAAAAATATATTGAAAAAAATAAACATACTTGAAAAAAGATAACATTATAATTTAATTTTATGTCCTTTATAGGAATTATCTTTCAAATTTGATATAGGGTTGTCAAACATAAATTATATTGACACAAACTCACTTCTATCCAAAATTAGTTGTGTAAAATATAGTTTATTCAAAATTCAGTTTGACAAACCTCAATTCAAATACATACTATAACATTAAATATGCATTTAATAATTGAGAACTAATTTTTTTTGTTTTAAACTAAACTGAACGATAAAAAACTGGTTTTAAATAAATTGATTTATATAAAAAATAGTTTTTTCAAACAATTTCAGTTAAATTTCAGTCCAGTTTAGTCTAACCAATTTTTTTCTCGGCCCTACTTTAAAGTTG
>JASCZI010181248.1:93685-131972 GCA_036250425.1 Stylosanthes scabra | reverse complement strand
AGGTTGTGCCTAATACACGCAGTAGAAGTCAGATGGGGGAAACAACCGACGGCGGTTTGCTTGAGATATTTCAACAAGATTTTGGGCCTGTTGGGTCTGCCAGTTTCGAGGCTGCACGCCAGAACTTTATCGTTAGCAGTGCCGGTTATGCTGTTGCTAGTCTTTTGCTTCAACCAAAGGATAGGCACAATGGGAATCTTCTCTTCGACAAGTAAGATAGATTTGTGTGTCGTCAATTACAACATTGTTAGCCTATGTTGTAGTTATGGATTGCCGATTGATTTGAATTAAGCTTAACAATCACCTCTGAAACTTCGAATGTTGTCTTTCAATTCCTTTACTTACTCTCTGAGTTCTTGCTCCCTTTGCTTTCTTCCCTTACTGCATGTATACATCCGTATCTAATATAATATGTATGCCGATGCTGATGCAGTTTTGGTAGGCTAGTCCATATCGACTTTGGTTTCATCCTGGAAACTTCCCCTGGTGGGAATATGCGCTTTGAGAGTGCCCATTTCAAGCTGAGCCATGAGATGACACAATTACTAGATCCATCAGGTGTTATGAAGAGTGATACGTGGACCCAGTTTTTAAGGTAGTAATGGCTCTCTTTGTCTTTCTCTTAGTCTTAATCCTTTTAAACTCAATCTACATATAAAAAGACTGATCATTGTTTCACCCATGTATGTAGTCTATGTGTAAAGGGATACCTAGCTGCACGTCGTCATATGGAGGGGATCATCACCACGGTGGCATTGATGCTAGACAGCGGCTTACCTTGCTTCAGCAGGGGTGACCCGATTGGCAATCTGCGAAAGAGATTTCATCCTGAGATGACTGAGCGTGAGGCAGCCAATTTCATGACCCATGTCTGTAAAGATGCTTATAACAAGTGGACCACTGCTGGCTATGACTTGATACAGTACCTCCAGCAAGGCATTGAGAAGTGATCAATATTAACTTAACAATATAGAATTCACCTAACGTGTACATGATTGCTTGTAATTTATTTACAATCATTGTTGTCTTATGCTTTTATTTTTCATTTTTCGAGGGATTTTCTTGGTTATAGTATTGAGAAGGAATAGTATAAAATGCCAGGCTAAGGTTTCTTTTTTCTTTCCGGTTTTGTCGTGATGTAAAATGCAGCTTTGTAATCTTGTTTATTAATGGTAAATACGATTCATTGTATTGGCGAATACATGCTACCTTACCCTCTTGTTCCAACTTCTGAGAAAAAAACAGAAATGAATGCTTAGTTACTAATTATCATCCCATATATATTGAGATTATTCAAGTCACTAATTATTAGATCACATTGCTGGTTTAGAGAGCCATAATATATCTAGAATGCAAGCAAAAATTGTGTGTTGGCAACATAATGCGGTGTTCATAGAGTCTCTAAAACTTAGACCTTGTCGTTGTCTCAGAAACTAGAAAGCAGAAAGGTAAATTAGTATTCCTTTGCATACATAACATGCGTTGATAACTGATATGCCTCAACCACGTCGATTTTGATTTGAAAGGCAATCTAAAAACAAAGGAATGAGGTGCACGTGATTTCTAAATCTTAGCATATTGCCTCCGCTGGTTCCTAATCGGCCAATTGAATTTGGGCAGTATGATTCTGTTTGGACTTTGAGCAGAATTGACCAAAAGAGCCTTCCATTTCTTCAAGGGTCTTGCCCTGAGTTTCAGGTAGCATTGTATAGAAGAAGATCCATCCAATCGTTGCAAGTGCAGCAAAGAGAAAGAAAGCCCCACCGATTGTTATTCCCTTAGAGAGGGACAAAAACGTCATTGAGATAACGCCACTTGTGACCCTGTTCACCACAACTCCCATGGCCGAACCCTGAGCTCGCAGCCTGAGTGGGAAGATCTCAGAGCTATAAACCCACGCAATGGGCCCCGCTCCGATAGAGAACACTGCCACGTAGGACAACGCACTTGCGATGCTCAATCCAACTGCCCACATTTGCTTCTTGTTGGAACGATCATCGATGGTGAGGCTGATGGCCAGCGTGAAAAGCGATACCACCATCCCCCCCGAACTGGTCAGCAGTAACGGCCTACGCCCCACCCTATCCAGCAGGAACGTAGCCACCAAGATGAATACCGTCTTCGTGAATCCAACCGCCACCGTTGCAAGAAGCTTCTCCGTATCTGAATCGATCCCAGCCTTCTCAAATATGGTTGGTCCGTACAATACCACTGCGTCTATTCCCGAAGCTTGTTGAAAGAAGTGGATCCCAAGCGCTGCGATCACGATGTGCCGCACCGGCGGTGTTGGATATAGGAACAGCTCTTTCCAGACGCCTCCGCCGTCGCTTTTCTTGCTGACGTGGACGACGTCGTCGTTGCATGATTCTGGTATTCCTGCTGCGGCTTTGATCTCTGCCAACCTCAGCTGAGCCTCCTGAGGTGTGTCGGAGGTTCTATTGAGTACGTTACGTGCGTCGGCGATTCGGCCTCTGATGATGAGCCAGCGAGGTGATTCCGGCATGCCTAACACTCCGACAGCGAGGATTACGGACGGAACAGCACCGATTCCCAACATGAGGCGCCATCCGAGGTGCAGTGGGAGCTTTGAAAATGCGTAGTTTGAAATGTAGCCGAGTAATATCCCTCCATTGATGAAGACCTCAGGGAAGGAGGTGAGGAATCCACGAGAGGAAGCAGGTGCAACTTCTGCAGCGTAGACAGGGGCTATCATGAGGGCGTATCCGATGCCGATTCCGGCGACGAATCGTCCGAACATGAGAAAGGCATAGTTAGGGGAGAATCCCATGAGTATGGCTCCGGTGAAGAAGATTGCTCCGGCAAGCACAATGGTGTAACGTCTTCCGAGCCAGTCAGAGGTTCTTCCAGCTAGGCAGGATCCAATAAGAGAGTAGAGGTTTATGATTCCCATTAGTATCTCTATCTGGACATCTGAGATTTTGAGGTCTCTCTTTATGTATATCACTGCTCCACTCATCACCCCTACGTCTGCAACATTCACATGCACGTTAATAATATTAATTACTGCAGATTCATCCATCAATTAGGGATGAATACTCGTGTACAGTCGACTTCATGTGAAATTATTTATTAAAAATCGCTAGATGATTTGATATGTTTGAGTAAAATGTCATCTAACGATTTTAAAGTGATAATTTTACATAAAAGCAATTACACCTGAGTTTTCAACATCACTGAGGAGTAAAGTGAATTACCATAACCAAGTAAGATGGAAGTCATGGAGGCCAATATTGCACAGGCGAAAGCATACTTGTTTCTCTTGATTGGCTTCTTCTCAGGATCAAAATCCTCCAGAGTTTTCTGCGTTCCCGCTATGCCCTCTGCTGCCATACTTAAATTAATTAGAGACAGAGAAGAGAAGGTAATAAGGGTATGAGTTTGAGTGAGTGTAAGCTTATAGCATCCATCCATGCATGGCTTATATAGAGAAAGTGAAAAGCCTTACGTGTATCATATATGTGATTGATGCATCATGCATGTAGTTAAGTATGATAGTGATGAGAGGGTCCATGCCATGTGGTGGCTCCAACTGCACTAAAATGAGAGACAAAAGTGGTGTCCCTATCTATCCTTGATATGGGAGATTAGTGATCATAGAATTGACTATTACCCTCTCAAATGGAAGAGCTATGCATATAGCATGGCCGCTTACTGTGGGTTCAGTTCATCCATCCACCACACAAAATATAGCCTAATATTAAGTTATTTTCGTCACGTACTTTTCCTTCTTTATGATTATTGCGTCTTAAACTTAAAATCCTATTACGATTCCTCAAAATTATGTACTCATGATTAAGACAATACCATACCAGCATGCTCTAACTCCCCGCCCTCTCGCGAAGATCAGAGAATAATAATTGGTTAATCATGCATTCTCATTCTCATCACTACTCATATATAATTGAATAATAATTCATAGCAACTTTTCAAAATATGGATATATAAAGGGATTCATATATCAATAATCCGAATCCTTTGTGTCGTTCCTTTCATTTTTTTTTCCTTCCCGTCATTGATCACAGAGACATGTTTTTATTAAGATTATAATGTTTTGTCTGATAAATAGTTTGTCTTAGGTATAGTATGTGCAAAAGCAGAGACATGGGCCAGGCTCGGTTTATGCGGATACACACGATAAGATACTAACTATGAATTTCATGTGAGTATAACGAATTAATAATAGTAGTGTATATGCTAATATGAGGTAGTTACACGTGGTCCATGTCAGTTATTTTCAACTTGAAATTAAGGTACCCATCAACTTCTTGGTTTTAAACTAAGAGCTTCCCATGCATGATATAGCAAATAATACAATATCATATAATGCTGTATATATAATTTATTTCACGAGTATACTGCATTATTGAAAGCAATAATGAATTAATTATGGTACTTCCATTAATGCCATAGCTATAGTTATTATTATTAACTTGTATCAATCTATATGGTCTCTTCATTAGTTCACATACACTTGCTAGTGACGTATGTATGTGCAACTTGTTAGTGATAGATATACATACATGGATGAGATTGAATCTGCCTAAAAATTTTGCTCTGTCTCTATCTCATGTGTGTGTAATCAACCGAATCAATGAACTTAAGCGTCTTAATAATGCTCTCGCTCATAGTACATGTGGTTAGGTTCGCTTGATTACCTTATTATATTGTATTACCTCAATTAGTTAAATTGTATTAGGTTATCTTAATCAGCATATGTAAATTCAACTAATTATTATATTCAAGAATATTATTACTTAAAAAAATGGAAAAATAGATGTGTGTTGTTTAGGTTGAAGCTAACAGGTGGATGCGTATCCGTGCCCGTCCAGGGGGGACCAAAAACCCAATATAGATGTACGTAGCAAAGTAACAAACATATGTAATGGAAATCAAAGATTTCAAATCCAAGTTATCATATCATAAGATAGACTATTGCAACCAGAGTAGTGGCTTAATATTATTTGGCTTCTTTCATGGTACGTAAAAGACACAGAATCTTTGCTTGTAGTTGTATATGTCTTGATCTCTATTTCCCCATAGCTTTTGGGCATGTGGCAGGTGTGGCAACCACTGATAGTGGTGGCCGGTGGTGGTGGTGGTGATGTACTACCGGATGGTAATCACCATTATTATATATGATATATGATGTGCTGGGTGGTCCACTACTTGTAACATTATAATTGACATGTTTACCAAAAGTGTTGGACGCAAACCCCTTTTTGCTGATGCATGATAATCACTTTCAAGTTTCAACAATGAATGAATTTGGTTTTATATCAACTAATTCTTTCCTACTTCGTTCCTCTATCTAATCTTCCTTTTCATTGAGTGGACTAGAACTATGCAAATCTCTGTAGACCATGATTATTATTGAAGTTGTAGAAAGTTGCATGCACTGTGTTGTGCCATGCTATTATACGTGTCAACCTTATGATATATGTACTATCCACATCGATCTTTTCCCCTTTTTTTCTTTCGGTTGTGGGTGTGGGTCCGAATTTCACTTTTCATATAATGTAGTAATTTTATGAGTTATAGATTATGGTAATTGGTAAGTCTTTATTTTACAAATTCATTGGAAACTTTGGTGAGTTGAACCTGGATCTGTGCATGCTATATCATGTGACAAATTAAAGTTTCAATTCAGCTCTAATAGTACTTCTCTATACTTAGTCATCATGCTGTAAATTATATTACGCATGATAAAGTCTCTAGATTATTGAGGCGAATAGCACACACGTTTTTGTTTTTTTGTTTTTCTTTAGTTCGACTCCCATCTTTATTATATTGTATTCTGAGTAACATCATACCGTACCCTCTGAAAACATAGACATCTATACCTTGTAACACAAGTAGTATTCTGTAAACTACATCAAGTGTGATTTCTTTATTTTTTTCTTCAAATGAATCGGACAATGGCCTTCATTCTTATGCATTACATCATGAACACATCTAATGTATTCATTATTTGGCCACAGCCGAATTTTGCAAGACCTATAAAATCATCACTCAAATTAATGACCTTGTGTTAATGTTGGTCTCGTGTTAATGTTGGTCTTGAAACCAGGTGCTTGAGCTTTGAGACATGCCTTTTAGTCCCTTGACTACGTTTATATAAGAATCTAGGGGTGCATTTCGAATAGAGATTGATATTGAGAAATTGATATTAAGAGACTGAGATTGAGAAACTAAGACTGAATTAAGTTTGTTTATTGTGTTTGTTGGTTTAAATTTATTAAGAGATAAATACTGAAAGATAAAAATTAAATTAAGCGAATAGAGAAAGAACAAATGCTAATATTTAAAACTTTAATGTTATGCGAGGGTATTTGAGAAAAAAAAAGTTATTAAAATTTCAGTCTCAGTCTCCAATCGCTCAGTCCCTCCTAATTAGAGGTACTGAAAATACTGAAATTTTGGGACTGAGACTGAAATTTTAGTTCCAGTCCCTATCCAACAAACACAATATTGAGTTTCAGTCTCCCAATTTCAGTCCCAGTCCTATAAATCAAACGTCCTAGAGATATTGGGTCCCCTACTCCCCTTCAAAGCTTCAATTTTTTATTTTTTTAATCCTAAGCTAACATTACGAACACACTCACGTTACACATTCGCACACCCAACCCACTATTGAGTTTTTTTTGCAAAGGCTTCAACCTTCATGTTTTTCACTTTTTCTCGCTTCTAGATATCATTATATTTTTGGTTTGCATAGGCGTCAAAGCCCATGCTTCTGGATATCTATTGTAGTATCTACTTTAATTTGGGTCTCATTTAGCTCACAAACCCAAAGCACTATTCTAAACAACTTTGGTTGGGCTTGTCACATGGAAGGAAGGATAAGATGGTCTTTTGAGGTAAAAGAAAAGTTGGAAGAGAGAAGAGACTATAGAGTGGAGATGTGAGTGTGACGTAAAGTGTTGGTGGAAGGAAGCTGCGTTTTTAACTTAACCACCGTTGCAGAGGCTACTCTTTATATTATTAGGGTCTCAACTCTCATTGAATTGTAGAGAGCCTCAGCTATCTCTTCATTCGACCAACATACATTGTCTTTCTTCTTTTTCATTTCATTAGGGCTTCTTCTTCTCCACCGCCCTCTCCAATGGACGCTTATGACGACGGCGATTCCTCTTTGCTTCCCAACCACCAACATTTACAAATGCCAATTCTCCTCTTCTTCCTCTGCTAGAGCCTAACAATCACCTTCAAGATCCTAAAGTCCATTCTCACCATGAATTGCTCACTCCCAAGCCTAAAGAGAGGAATGTTAGGGAAATGAAGAACGTTCTCAATGATTCCGAGGTAATTCTTTTTGTTCTAGTTCCTCTCCAATAAATACAATATTGAGTTTCAGTCTTTCCGTCTCAGTCTCAGTCTCATTCCCAGAAACCAAACACTATATAGAGGTATTGGGTCCCCTACTCCCTTTCAAGGCTTCAATTTTATTTTTGGGTAACGTATGGTTTATATCCCTAACGTTTGCAAAAAGTTTAAAAAATACCTATATCGTTTTATTTGATTCAATTTTATACTCAACGTTTAAAATTAATTTCAATTTTATTATTTTTGTTAATTTTTTATTAATCAACTCTTAATCAATTATATTTTTTCAATTTTACCCCTTAAACACACCCCACCCTCCTCTCTCTCCTACCCTCCCTTGACTGCCTCATCTTCCCCCAAATTAAAATCTCCAAAATCAATGAAACCAAATCCCGTGTGAAAAACACATTCTAGATTTTCGATTTGCCAATGCAGTTAAAAGATGACAATACGTCGCCTTGTTCTCGACCACGATGAAGTAGAAGAAGAGCATCATCACCAGGGGCGGATCCAGAAAACTAATCATACGGAGGCCGAAAATATAATTAGAAGTAGTGGGCTAGCGGCGGATTTAATTCTTTTTTCTTCATGTGTCTAGATCCAAATATTTTATAATAGAGAGATCGAAAATTAAAAATTTAAAAATTCAAATATTGTTTATATATTTGAAGACATTAGTTTTTTGGTGAGTTTTAAGATGGAGAGATTATTATTATATAAATATTTAACTTTATCTTAAAAAATTAATAAATAAAAAATAATAAAATTTTCATGTAATAGTTAAATCAATATAATTTTTACTCTATTCATTATTCTTTTCCTTTATGATAGTATGTATCTAACCTTTTTATTTATTAATTTTAATAAAGGAATTTAAGTGCCAAAAAATAAAAAGTTTTACCGAAAATAAAATTTTTATATTTAATATCATTTACGATTAAAAGTAATTTTAATAAAACATTTATTTAGTTATTTGAACTATCTATTATTATAAAGAATATATATATAGGGCAAGTTATCCATATAATCCAAATCAATCACCATATTACCAGATTACATTAAATCAGAAAAAATGATCAAATTACTCCGTTTGTCTATTTTTATATAATCCGTGGCACCCTATAATATTTTCTTGAATCCGTGGCAGGGTGCCACGGATTCTATATTTTTTTATGTCCATTGCCCTGACTCCGTGGCACCCTAAACCTTGCCACGGATTCAACCTTGTAGTGGTAGAAGACAAATCAAGGAGAAAATTCAAGTAATGCAGCTTTCAGGTCAAGCCTTATCTGGTTACACGTATATTCTTGGTCACCTTCCTTTTGGAAGCACATATATGTTGCAATGCAAGAAAAGTGAATATTTTTTAGTTATTTATAATATGTTTATTGAGCAAATATTTTTTAGTTTTTTAGTTATTATAATACAAAAAAAATGTAAACACCCTTCTTAATCTTGAAATTTTTATTTTAGACTTGACGCTCTTAATAAATCGAAACTCTAATACGTCACATTGTAATCTATTTTTAGTTAATTTTATGGGTCGATTTGTCTTATTTCTTAATTACTTAAGGGCCCATATAGGAGTTTCGATTAATTAAAGAATGCCAAGTAAAAAAAAAAGTTCAAGGGTTAAAAAATGGTGTTTACTCTTGTAAAAAAAAGACTGAACACAATGTATCAGAGCATTGATAAAAACTCTAGTTAAGAAAAATGAGATATTTCATGTTAAAAAAAAAAAAAGAAGAATAAGATATTTGGGAAGGAGGTCGATAAATCCAACATAGTTAAACAGAAGGCTGAGAGGCAAAAAGCAAACTCTAAAAAAATATTGCATGGATACAAATTTGCCACGAATATACAAATCTTGCATGTACGTGCGTGTAACGACTACAAGTCTTGACCTGAAAGCTGCATTACTTGAATTTTCTCCCTGATTTATCTTCTATCGCTACAAGGTTGAATCCTGCCACGGATTCAGGGCAAGGGACATAAAAAAACACAGAATACGTGGCACCCTGCTACAGATTCCGAGGAACTTGATAAAAAAAAAATACAGAATCTGTGGCACCCTGCCACGGATCCATGAAAACATGACAGGGTGCCACGGATTCTATAAAAATAGCAAACAGAGCAGTTTGATCATTTTTCTTGTTTCAGAGTAATCTGGTAATATTGATTTTTACTTAGAGTAATGAGGTAACTTGCCCATATATATATATATTAAATGGTCAATGATGTAACATTTAAAAGTTAAAATGAGGGAAAAATACTCTTTATACCATAAATATTTTGTGTAAAAATTAATTTTACCACAAACATTTTTTTCTTCTCAAAATTGCCATAAACGTTTGAATTTTTTATTAAAAAAGCATATTAATTGTTTTGCACTCAAACCTTATTTGTTATTGTTAGTTAACAAATAACTATAATTATTTTATATTATATTTATTATATTGAAAAATCCCTAAAACCTAAAAACCCCAAATGTCCAAAACAATCAAAATTTCTAAATCCCCAATTTTCATAACCACCATCATTGTGTCTTTTATATGCTGAATTTCTCTAACCACCACCAACCCCTCATTTTTTTTTCAACTCTTGTGAACAAATCAACAACATTTCCTCTCAAACTGGTATCATAACAGCACCATTCAAACTTTTCCAACTTCAAAATCATCCTCTATACCCAAAGGAAGATCATAGACTTTCCAACTTCAAAGCTTTTCTAATAGTATATGTGATTTTCAATAACACTGTTTGGGTGAACTTGCGGCTCTTTGCGACAGCAACCTGTAGTGGACGGCGGCGTAACGTGGCGGCTAGGGACATGACGACGCGGAGCGGCGAAGGAGTGGAGCTTCCCTTCTTCCTCATGCGTCACGTTTCTCTCTCTCTTCCTCTTCTCATTTGAGCAACAGTGACGAGACAAGACGGCGACAAAGGAAACTTGGGCGGCGGTGGAGAAGCTAGGCACCGCAAGGCAGTGACGAAGCCCTCCTCCTCCTCCTCCGCTGCGTCTGACTCTCTCCCATATGCTTTGATCAGTGTTTCTCACCTTGCTTGTCTTTCTCAACGACGGCGTCGGCGACCACAAACTTTGCCGGCGCCGTCCCCTCCTTCTTCCCCTTTTTTTCTCTTTCATCGTTCCACTCTCTCTGTTCTCTACATTTCTCTCTTCAATAATGAGTTCAATCTGTTTCTTTTTTTTAATAATAATAATAATCTATGATTAAAAAAAGGAATGGTATTTTCGTCAACATAATTGAAATTTGGCATTTTTAATGTGAAATCGAAACTTATGTGGCAATATTGAGACAAAAATAACGATTGTGATAAATTTGATTTTTACACCAAACCATTATGACAACAATAGTACTTTTCCCTTAAAATAAAGAACAAAAATAGAGAGAGAAAGAATTAAAACAAATGAGGCTGAGAGTCGAACCCGGAAGTATAGCATGTAATTACACTTAAAAAGCCATCAAACCAATAGATTGAAAACTTGATATGCTAACATCATATTATATATATTGAAGTTTCCAAAATTCTGGGGCCAAGGCCTACCCTCGCCCCCTTAAGATCCGCCATTGATCATCACAATGTTGAACAACTTCAAACTCCGCAACCCTCTATTACATCCACGAGCCAACCTACTAACTCCTCTAACTTTCCCTCCCTGCCTTTTCAAATCTCTGACGATGACGATGATGCTGCCGTTATCGACGTCCTCGATCACTTCTCGCCACAACCGCCTCCTCCTGCTCAACCTAGGTCTTCAAGCTGCCCCGTGGGCGACTCTCCTTGGCGCCTGAGAATGGGGCTGAAGAGTGAGTGGGTGAATGCATGCCCTGGCAAACTTGAAGGCTCCATGAGGGGCTTTGCAAGGTTCGACGTTACTGCAAAGGCCAAGCTCTAATTTGAGCAATTTCTCTTTGCCGATATGAACTCGTGTGGGAGCGGCGTGCTTCCTTTCAATGTGCATTCCATGCATCTCGTTAATCTCTTTGACCCTTTGTATTGCAGGTAGCCCTTCGCTTATTTGCTTCATTGCTTTAATCAGCTATGTATTTGTCTTATCATTAGAGTTTAGTATGCTGAAGTCTTAACTTGATGTTCCCTAATGGCTTAAATAGTCGATTATGTGCCTACCTATTTTTGTCATGGTGTTTGATTAATTGGATTAAAGAGGTGTCTCAAGTTATCACCGACTGATTGCATTCAGAGAGTCTTTGCTATGGAGTATAGGCCCATTCAAGCCTTGGATGTTTGTGCATCTTCTGGTTTAAAGGTTTATCTCTCTGATGCCTCCCTTCTTTTAGTTTCAGAACATGTTCATGGTGTGCTGTATCCAGAAAAATATGGTGGATGGTAATCCTAGGTGTACATCAAAATCAGCCACCAAATCAGTCACTAGTGTATAATACGTATTGAAATATTAAATACACACTAAAAATGACTTAAACTATACATGTATTTTGTATTTCAATATGTATTATACATTAGTGACTGATTTGGTGGCTGATTTTAATATGCAAATAGAATTATTATTGGTGAATTTGGTGTCATTGATTTTGGGGATTTTGATTTGGAGAGAACATGGGACAGTCAGGGGAGGGTTGGGAGGGAGAGGAGAGTGGGGATGCGTATAAGGGGTAAAATTGGAAAAAACTATAAATGACTAAAAGTTTACTAACAAAAATTTAATAAAAATGATAAAATTGAAACTAATTTTAAACGTTGAGTATAAAATTGAATCAAATTAAATGATAAGAATATTTTTAAAATTTTTAAAAAACAATAAAATATAAACCATACTTTACCCTTTATTCTTTTAACAAATGAACTAAATAACAGCCCTTAGTCCTAAGTTTAACATTACCAACACTCTGTCACCCACGCTACACATTAACACACCCAACCCACTGTTGAGTTTTTTGCAAAGGCTTCAACCTTCATGTTTGGTCACTTGTAGTTTTTCACTTTTTCTCGCTTCTGGATATCTTTATGTTTTTGGTTTGCATAGGGGTCAAAGCCCCTGCTTCTGGATATCTACTGGATATCTGTTGTAGTATCTACTTTTAGTTTTTGGACAAAATTGTAGTATCTACTTTAATTTGGGTCTCATTTAACTCACAAACCCAAAGTACTATTCTAAACAGCTTTGATTGGGCTTGTTTTTTCATACATTATTTATATTTATTTATCATTCTGTTTTTTTTTTTTGTCTTTGTTGAAGCACATGGAAGGAAGGATAAGATGGTCTTTTGAGGTAAAAGAAAAGTTGGAAGAGACTATACTCTATAGAGTGGATCTGTGAGTGTGACGTAGAGTGGTGGTGTAACGAAGCTGCGTTTTTAACTTGACCACCGTTGCGGAGGCTACTCTATATTATTAGGGTCTCAACTCTCTCAACTCCCAAGTGAATAAATTGTAGAGAGCCTCAGCCCTCAAATATCTCTTCATTCAGCCAACATACATTGCCTTTCTTCTTTTTCATTTCATTTCATTAGGGCTTCTTCTTCTTCTCCACCGCCTCGACAATGGACGCTCATCACGACAACGATTCCGATATGCTCCCCAACCACCATTCACAAAACGATCAGAATGCGGATTCCAACTCCCCTCCTCACCTCCAACACGATCACCAAAGTGATGACAACACCAATGCCAATTCTCCTCTTCTTCCTCTGCCAGAGGCCAACGCGCGCCACGATCCTAAACTCCATTCGCACCATGAATTGCTCACTCCCAAGCCTAAAGAGAGGAACGTTAGGGAAATGAAGAACGTCCTCAATGATACCGAGGTAATTCTATTCTACCTACTTATCACAATCTTCTTAACTTGATGAATTGCTCCTTCATTCCGACTTGTCTTGTTTTTCACCTGCAGATGACTGATTATGACGACTCCGGTTCGTGCTCCGAGCGAGAAGCATTTATGAGAGAGCTGGAAAGTTTCTACAGAGAGAGGTCCTTGGAGTTCAAGCCTCCTAAGTTTTATGGAGAGCCACTTAATTGCCTCAAGTGAGTATAACATCATTTGAGTAATCCATATCACATACTAGCATTCTCTTGATTGATTTCTTACTTTGCCATGGTTTTGTAGGTTATGGAGAGCTGTCATCAAACTTGGTGGCTATGATGTGGTATGCATACATATCCTACATTAGTATTCATACCTCATCACTTTTTATGCTTCTTGTAAAGCTTTTGAATTTTGATATTGCTCTCTGTGCAGTAAACTTCAAACTGGACCACTGTTTTACTACTATTGCTTCAGAGTCATAATCTTATTCATGTCTTTTGTTCAACATATTACATGTTTTGTGCTTTTTGTTATTGTTATTAATCATTATTAATGGGTGACACAACCATAGTTACGTGAATTTACCAATTAGGCAGCATAGCGCGTACCAATTCGCGCCAATTCGCGCGTACCCGATACCCGTTTCATTGTGTACCACGTACCCACCCATATGTATATTTTCCAAGTAAAATATTTTACATATGGCATACCGCATTAATCATTATTAATGGGTGACACAACCTGTGTTATGTGAATTCGCCAATTTGGCAGCGTACAGCTGACCAATTCGCGCCAATTTGCATGTACCCGATACCCGTTTCATTGTGTACTGCATACCCACCCATATGTATATTTTCCAAGTAAAATATTTTACATACAGTATACCGTGTACCCAGTCCGTACCAGAACGTATTGCGTTCCATGTAACTATGGACACAACATCCTACCTACTCTTTTTATGCAGGTAACTGGGAATAAGTTGTGGCGGCAAGTCGGAGAGTCTTTCCACCCACCCAAGTAAGCGCGTTGTTTCATAGTTATGTGGAAGAATAGTGCATCGTTTTTCCCTAAATTGGCTAATTCCCTTCTTTTTTTTTTTCCATTTGTGCATCAGAGTTTAGTTTTCGAGGATTGTGTATGTAATACTTCAATCTTACATCATGCATCAATTGATACAATATATTTCGAAGGAAAGGAATGAAAATGGGCCTTTATGTATCTAGGATCATAATAAAAAGAGTGCCGGAGCATGTTCACCCCTTGTGTCTGTTCAGTGTTCCCTGCATGTTACCATGCCTTCATAGCCCCGCATTTGGTTTCTGCACTGTTTAATCCCAGTAATAAACACCATATCATTAGCGTATATGGTTTCTAAGAGATAAATAGTCTTCAACAATTCATTTCAAAGCCATATCATTCGCTAATTAGAACATTGAATACATTTCTCTCACAGGACTTGCACTACAGTCTCATGGACGTTTAGAATCTTTTATGAGAAGGTAACATTCATTTTTCAAGGATTTTTCGCTTAATAAATAGATGCCATCTCTAATTATTGATAGGACTGCATCTTTAATGTTTCAAGCATTCATGAATTTGAAGAATTTCAAGCTATTGTTGATCCCAAATAGACTACATTTTACAAGACATCTGATGACATATATATCATTTTCTATTTGAATTGTTATTTACTTCATTCTCTCCCACTCTTCAAATGTAAAAGAAACTGGTCTTTATCCTGTCTCTTGTTCACCTTCCCATCACATTAGCTGTCTTTATCACAGGACTTCTCCAATCCAAATGAAACTGAACAAAGAGTTGCCATTATGTCTCCTTTACTGCCTTGTGCCATTCCCCGTGTCATTTCTGATACCTTTTTTTTTTTAATGCAACTTGCATGATCTGTTGATCTACTTTATTCCTGATTTTTTTCAATTATGTCAGGCACTTTTAGAGTATGAAAAGTATAAGAGAGAAATTGGGGAGCTGCAGCTCCCTGTTGGATCATTTCATCAATCTTCAAGTGTGGAAAAAGAGGTTTGTATTTTATTATTATTATTATTTTTTTCTTAGTTTCCTATTGCATACCACCTTTGTTTCCTTTGCCATGCAATGAGCCTGGTAAGTTATGATGGATGAACACTAAATAAGCTTGTTCCTTAATTATATTCAATCTTACAAGAGACTCAAGTTGATGTGTGAAGCAATTGTGCTTCATACGAATGGGTTTGAACAAAATAGCTGCTAGATTTAAGGCATATTGTTTATATATAGAAATCATAATTTAATTTTGCAGACTTCTGTTTACCATGCTTCGGGCTCTGGCTCTGGGAGGGCACGAAGGGATGCGGCAGCACGTGCAATGCAAGGTTGGCATGCTCAGCGCCTTCTTGGATATGGTGAGGTTGCTGAGCCAGTTATTAAGGTCCGTTGAGTCCTACAAACTTTGCATTCTTATTTCTTGAGTATTTCTGTATGTAACTAAATATAAATGAATGTTTTATGGCAATTTTATCATTAGAACTTTTGTAATTCTCTTGCGTAGGATAAGAACTCCAGCACTACTCCAAAACGTGAAAAGAACCTCAAAAGTATTGGTATGCTCTTTCTATATCCATAATAAATTGTTATTTATTTTGTTAACAGCATAACCAATTGTTATTCAAATTAATTTTGAGCCCCTTCTACATGATTCGATGAATTAGGTATGCTTAATAAACACAGGACGCCATCTGTTCTTGAGCATGCTGAGAAAGCTGCAAATATTGATGGAAATAGACAGTTAAGTTTCTTGTCTTTTGAATTGACTGATCTATAGTCTTGTCCATATAGTAATTATTTTTGTGTCACTGTTCGGACTTATCCATCCATGATCTGTTTTCAAGTTAGTAGCCACTGCCTAAAGTTCTCTCTGTAACAACTTCTAATATTGATATATTATTCTAAAAAATAAAATGTTCATATTACTTTGATATTACAGAATCAAAAGATGCTATTTCAATAAAATAAAGAATTAACAATACAGCACAATTCAGTGTGTCACAGTCGAACTACCCTTCCCATATCTTGATAAGGTCCTTGAGACTGCCCCCTTCATAGTATATTGCACCCCTCGTTTCCAAGGGGTTCTATATCTATGTCCTTCTTCTTGGAAGGTTTTACAACCCTAGAAGCAGCATATTTGTAAAATCTATACCCTTTGGCATTTACTATTACTGATTTCTGTACCAATTTAACCATTTATAATCTGTAGTATATCTACTTTGAAGCCAAAAAAGTTATGTATGCACTTCATAAGTTTGTGGCTAATGATTGTCATCTGGCAGATTGGTCACAGCAGTTGTGGATGTTGGACCCCCAGCAGACTGGGTGAAGGTCAATGTGCGAGAAACTGTAAGTCGGTTTCCTTTTTTATTCTTGGACTATCCCGGTCCTTTCAACAGATCACTTCTGCCTAGTTTTCTCTCCCTTTTAAAATAGATTTTTTTTATAAATAAATAAATTTGCTTGGACTGTTTGCTATCTATGTACAGAAGGATTGTTTTGAGGTGTATGTACTTGTTCCTGGACTCCTTCGCGAGGAGGTAATCACTTTGGTTCTCTGTATGTAAACACTAAACAATAAATAGCAGTATCATGATGCATGCAAAATGAGTCTTTCCCTTCCACTTATCCAAATTTCCTATTGCCTGTTTATTTGGTGTAAAGTATAACTGCTAAGTGCTAACTAGATTTTAATAATCCACAGGTGCGAGTCCAATCAGATCCAGTTGGCCGTCTTGTTATAACTGGTCTCCCCGAACATGTTAACAATCCATGGGGAATTACCCCTTTCAAAAAGGTGAATCCTGTCTTTCCGTAACATAATCTTGACATAATTCTATTTTAGGGAGGATACGTTAATGTTGTAGTAATGTTTGTTTGTTGTTCCAGGTTGTGAACTTACCTGCAAGAATTGATCCGCTTCAGACATCTGCTGTCGTTAGTTTGCATGGTCGACTGTATGTACGCGTTCCCTTTGAGCAAGGAGCTGTGTAACTTGTCTCTTTTCAATGGTTGGTTTCTTGAAGTTCATCACTTCGGACTTGAATATGTGCTCTACAACCAGGGCATGTATGGATTAGTTGAAACTACCCCTCAACTCTTATTGTTGCTTATTTATTTTTATTTTCTGTTAGTTAAAATAACCATTTTCAGGGATGCAATTTGATTAACTTCATATGTTGTTTGCAAGTACAATTGCCTGTGTCGTACTTCATAGTTTATTTTGCGGTGCCGCATCACTAGTTGTGGTTAAAGAACTCCTCCAAAGACCAAAAGCGCGTTGCTTAAGGTTTTATGAACAAAATGTTTAAAAGAAGTAATGAAGATGAACACTCAATAGTCGATACATAACCCCGCCAATTCTTATCATTTCAGGGTTGAAAGTTAAAATTTCAAATTTGATATATTTTCTAGGATTCGATACTCTCATTGGATAAAAGATTAAAATTCCACAAAACTAACGTATTGTTTTTCTTCAAGCCTAAGACATTTTGATTTGGTAATCGTATATATAGTCGTCTTCTTTTTTTTTTTTTACAAAAAGAACTCATAAAGAACAGAGAAAAACAAGTCTAGGAGGCTAAAACTAAATCATCATGAAGACCCATTTGAAGATCAGCTACGTTGTTAGCCGTTCTCTAAATGATAGCAATTTCCAAGCTCTAATTAAGCTCTTTCAACTCCTTGATCTTGCTAATCAAATCTTGGACTCTTGGTATTTAGGAACTTGACCAGAACTCACATAATTGATTAAATTAAAAGCTTCCACACAATCAAATTCCATCGGAAGTTCTCTAATACACATTCCCAAGCTAAAACAAGACCTCTCCAGATAGCATGAAACTCACGACGAAGGACCCTCATACGTGGAAGAGCTCCGGTACAACCTTTGACTCACATACCATGAGAATCACGAATGACACGGTCAAAACCAGCAGCTTGGATCTTATCCCAGGCACTAGCATTCGTATTCAATTTAAAAGACATAAAAGATGGAGGAGACCATGAGAAGAACAAAGAAGGAGAAGTCAAAGACCAATGCAAAACGAAAAAACCGAAAGCAATTCTTTAGTGGAACTATAGATAAAATTCGGAACCAACGTGTTGATGCTCCAGATATCCATAGGGTTAAAGAGGTTATCATTACGGTCACGCCAAATCCACCAAAAAGTGGCAAAAGAGAGAAAAATCTTAGAATGGTTACCTCTTTTAATCCAATGCTTAATATTAGTAATGTATGGGCAAACACAATTCACACTATTCCAAACAGCTTAGACCTTTGGGCAATCCTTAAAACAGCGAAGAATAGTTTCAGGATCTAAGAAGCAACGATGACAAAGGTTAGAAGCAGACAAACCTCGATCAAATTTGTATTGAGCAGTCGGAAGAGCATTGTGAACACATAACCAAAGCAAAATCTTGTATTTTTCTGGAACCAAAAAACACCAAAGCTAAAGCCAATTGGCGCTAACATCCCAATCGAAAACTTGACTACTAAGCGAGAGATAACCATGTCTAGTAGAGTAGAGACCCGAAGAAGAGCTTCTCCATAACCAACCCATTGTACCTCCTACTTAGGCACTAGGATTAAATGATTGAATTACCAACCATAGTTCATTTGGGATAGGAGTACATAGATTTTGAAAATTTCAAGTTCCAAGGTGTCAAACATCTTGAATACATAAACCAGAATCTAAAATATGAATATAGGGTAGATTTTCAGCAATACAATCACCTTTTCATTTATTATTAAAAGAAAATGGATTAGAGGCCCAATATATCAAGAAAAACCTTCCAAAAAATGTTTGGAAGCCTTAACAATACTCTTCCAAATCTGAGATGAATGCATTGGCAAGGGAAGGGAAGATTCAAGTTATTCCTCTTTGAAAAGTATTTCGCTGCAAGGAGCTGCACCAAAAGTTTATCTTGAGAATTAAGAAATGCCAAACAAGCTTACAAAAAAGGGTGACATTATATAAATAGTATTGATATTATAATATAACAAGAGAACAAAAAATATTATGTTTAATTAAAAATAAATTTATTTTTTAAGATAGGATAGGGTAAAGATTTAGGATGCAAGTAAGATTTGGATATAATTAGTGTGACGTTTAAAATCTTTTAAGGTATCATGAGCTGAGAGAGAGTAAAAGGAAAGCGAGAGAAAACGAGAGAAGAGAAGAAGAGATGAATCTGATATTATTGAAATTGCAGAAAATGAAGCCAAAATCTAATTGATACAGGGGAGAGGTATTTATATGGAAAACTAAGGCTATTGAGACTCTAACTACTTCTCTAACAGATTTGTTAACAATCTAACTACTTTGGGGGAAGCCTAACTAACTTGCTGACTCAGCATCAGCACTACTAACATCAACCCTGCTACTTAAGCTTCTACTAACATCAACCCTGCTATTTAAGCTTCTAGACTTTTGCTCAGCAATACTAACATCAACACCACTGCTATAATTGCTAATATCAACCCTGTTGTCTTTGTTCTCATTGCTACTTCTTTCAACAACTCTTAGCTTGGCTTTGAGTCTGGAGAAAGCTGGATAGGACAAGGGCTTTGTGAGGCAATCAGCTATCTGATCTTGAGATGGAATATGCAGAACATTGACCTTTTTCTCAGCAACATAGTCTCGAACAAAATGAATATTGAGCTCAAAATGTTTACTCTTGTTGTGTAGAACTGCGTTGGCAGCAAGCAATATAGCGCTTTGGCTATCACAATACAAATTTGGCTTGGTGGTGCATTCAATTCTCATTTCACTTAGAAGATTTTGAACCCAGATTATTTCAGTTAGACCAGCAGCTATTCCTCGATACTCAGCTTCAGTAGAGCTCCTAGATACAACTGATTGCTTCTTGCTTGACCAGGACACGAGGTTGGGTCCAAAAAAGATACAGAACCCAGTGGTGGACTTTCAATCATCTATATCACTCCCCTAGTCAGAATCAGTGAAACCATAAATCCTACTTTTATTCGACTTTTGAAAAACTAGCCCATGATGAATTGTTCCTGCCAGGTACCTGAGGATCCGCTTTACTGCCTTCCAGTGACTTTCCAGAGGTTGATGCATGAATTGAGAGACTCTGTTGACAGCAAATGTGATTTCTAGACGTGTTATTGTTGCATATTGGAGACCACCAACAATTGATCTATACAGGGCTGGTTTGTCAAAAACTTATCCATCATAACCTGAAAGTTTGAGATTGGCTGTCATGGGTGTGGGCATTGATTTTGCATCTTGCATACCTGCTTTCACTAGCAAATCCTTAATATACTTGGTCTGTGCCAAAATCATTGCACTATCCCCCACTCGAACTGCTTCAATTCCAAGGAAATAATTCATCTCACCAAGGTTTTTTAAAGAAAACACAGAGTTGAGCTGCTGAATTAGAGCATTGACTTCAAACTGAGAACTGCCTGTGACTAATATATCATCCACATAGACTAGAACATAAGTGACTGATGAGTTGGTAAACCTGGTGAAAAGTGAAGTATCAGATCTAGTATTGTCAAAACCAAACTTGTTGAGGGCTTGTTTCAGTTTTATAAACCATGCACGAGGTGCTTGCTTCAGTCCATACAACGACCTTTGAAGTTTGCAAACATATTGAGGATGAGTTGAAGAATGAAACCCTTCTGGTTGAGCCATGAGAATTGTCTCCCGAAGATCTCCATTGAGGAAGGCATTGTTGAAGTCAAATTGCCTTATCTTCCACCCTCTGGACAGCGCAAGACTTAGCATGATTCTGATTGTAGGGGGACGAACTACGGGACTGAAAACCTGATCATAATTGACACCTTGCTTTTGATGAAATCCTTTGGCTACCAGCCTGGCCTTGTACTTTTGGATTGTGCCATTTGGATGCCTCTTTATGCGAAACACCCACTTGCAGCCAATGGTGGGAGCAACGCTGGGAGGAGGTTTGGGGACTAATTGCCAAGTCTGATTTCTTATGAGGGCCTCATACTCTTCTTCCATGGCTTTCTTCCAGTGCTCACAGGTCAGTGCCTCTTTAACTGTCTTAGGCACAGTTTGGGTAAGATCAGAATAAACCTCTTGAAGAACTGCTGCATAAGTGCGAGGCTTGAAAATGCCGGACTTACTTCTGGTCTGCATAGGGTGTGAGTTTACAGTGGCAGCTTGTGCACCAAGAGGCACAACTTCAGAATTACCTGCACTTAGAGAGGCATCAGCAGCAGTGTCAACAGAATATAAAATATAAGGAACATATTGAGATGTTGTAGATAATGGTTCAGTTATGCTATTAAAAACATTGGAAGTGTCATGCAATGAATGCAAGGCATTATCAGGTGATGTGGGGTTGGTGGAGTTGGTTGTAGGATTGATTTGGGGTTGTGACTGTGTTGCTGGCACAAGGAGGGTTGGAGGACTAGTTTGAAGTTGTGGTTGTATATCTGAAGGTTGCTGAGTTAATGGGGTTCTGATGAGTGGTGGGAGAGTTTGAATAATAGTGGGCATAGGTGTTAAGGTTTGAGTTGATGGAATTCTGAACAACTCATTATATGGAAATTCATGCTCATTGAAGATTACATTCCTTGATATTACTTCTTTTTTATTTAGTAGGAGGCACTTGTAACCTTTGTGATTTGGGGCATATCCTAGAAAGAGACACTTTTGAGATCTATGGTCAAACTTGTGGGTATTATAGGGTCTAAGAAGTGGGTAGCATGTGCAGCCAAAAGGTTTTAGGTGAGTATAGTCTGGTTTGGTTTTAGTGAGGGCTTCTAATGGTGAGATATTGTCAAGTGTATGTATTGGGAATCTATTGATAAGGTAGGTTGCTGAAAGTGTGGCATCACTCCAAAAGGTTAGGGGTAGGTTGGCTTGGGCTAATAAGTTAAGTGTGGTTTCTGTGATGTGTCTATGCTTTTTTTCTACTGTGCCATTCTGTTGATGAGTGTAGGGACATATTAGTCTGTGTTGTATGCCTTGGGCTGCTAGGAATTGGTGGGTAAAGGCTGAGGATATGTACTCTCTTCCATTGTCTGTCTGTATAGCTTTGATTTTCAGTCCAGTTTTGAGCTCAATTTCCTTCTTGTACTGTTGAAAAGCATCAAATGTTTGACCTTTTGTGCTAAGTAAGTATGTGCTGGTGAATCTTGTGCTTGCATCAATTAAGCATATGTAGTATCTATGACCTGCTCTACTATAGACTGGTGCTGGGCCCCATATATCAGAGAAAATAAGATCTAAAGGTGCATATTGTGAGCATGAATCATGAAAAGGTAATTGATGAATTTTGCTTACACAACAAGCATGACAAAGAGATGGATCAACATTAACATCATTTATTGAATTAGAATTCAGCACATTACATTATTTCATTACACGAGAGGTCACTTTATGAATGGATGTCCTAGTTTCCTATGCCACAACTGGGCCATATTATTTACTCTTTTACATGTGATATTGTTTGCTTCTATATCTCTAATAGTATTGTATACAGACTTTTGACAATTATTGATTCTATTTTCTTTTTCTGCTATTTTATTAATTTCTGAACTTTGACTTGTACCAATTTTCTGCTCCACAATGACTGAGCTTGCTGAAAATGCACTATCATCTTTTTCTTTCTTATTCAGCAGTGAAGTGGTTGAGGTTATAGGTGTCTTTTCTGATTTTTGAACTATGGTTGAGTGACAAATTGGTTTGGCAGGTAAGGGTAAGGATTTTTGTGGTGTTTCAGGTGTAGTGTTGGTGTTACTTGGAACAATTCTAATTCCTTCAAATTGGTACAATCCATCTTTAAGCAGTCCCTGAAGAAGTATTCTCTTGGACATCTGGCATTTGACATTGCACAAATAAGGCCAAAACTCAAAAAATACACAATTGTCAAGTGCAAATTTTGCTACACTGACTAGATTCTTGGAAATTGTAGGTACATGTAGCAGGTTTTTCAGTTGAAAATGTCGATTAGATAATGATGCATGCAGGCATGAACTTCCAATATGTTCAATAGACATACCTTGGCCATTACCTCCAAATACTCTTTCTGTGCCATCATATTCAGCTCCTGTGATGAGATTCCTTTGATCAAAGCTGACATGGTGAGAGGCTCCTGAGTCTAGATACCAAGCAGTGTCAGGAATAGTTGACGGCAGTGTGATATATGCTTGAGGATTGGAGACAGAGGGAGACTGAGTTTGTGGCTTTGATTCTTGTATCTGTTGCTGAGCATTTTGTGTAGCCAAAAATTGAGGCTGAGAGTTGGTACCGCTGTGGAACTGCATTGAGGGAGGCGATGCAGCATTCAAGGGTTGCATCTGAGGAACAAAATTAGGGTTGAACCGGTGATAACACTGAATCACAGTGTGACCAAGCTTTCCACATAGCTGATATTGAGGTCTGCCTCCTTGCCACCATGAAGATCTTCCAGAACCTCTATAATAACCTCCTCTGCCTCTTGAGCCTCTGAATCCTCCTCTATTGTTATAACCTCTACCTTGAGTACTTTCTTGAGTTTCATCACTTTGTGAATTTTGTGCTACATTCACCTGCACTGAACCTAGTTCCGTTTTTCAAAACCTATCGACTAGTTCCTCTAGCGTAAGCAACTGAGTCTCAAATTCACTCTCTGTCATGTGCTCAATTCTGCCATTTATCATTGTGATGAACGCACTGTATTCTTCGCCAAGCCCTGCTAACGCAGCTTTGATGTACTTTTCAATTGAAAGCGGTGCACCAAGAGCATTGAGTGCATCAGCAACCTCATTGATCTTGCTCATGTATTCTGCCGCTGTTGAACCTTGCTTCTTGAACGTCTTTAGTTGAGTCTTCAGCTGTTTGATCTTCGATTTCAATCTAGCTTCAAAGTACTCATCAAGAACATTCCAGTCCGGTACGCGTACTCATATTCTACAACTCTGTTGACGAAATTCGGTTCCATTGTCGCCATTAACCAAGATACGAGGCATTGATCTCGCACTTCCCACTCGGTAAACTCTGGAGCTTCTATTCTGTTGGTTCTGTCCGATTCTGTGAGGAATCTTGCCGGAATTCTTCTCGGATCTAGATGATTCTGGAGCTTGTTAACTTTGATGCACGCTAGTGCTTGTTTCTTCCATGCCTTGTAGTTCTTTTCGTTGAGCTTGATCGACGTGAACGCAGCGAAAGAGTTTTGATTGAGTAAGCTCTTTGGAGCAACTCCTATTAGTGAACGACTTTCCATGGATTGTTGAGCTCTGATGCCATTTAAGGTATCATGAGCTGAGAGAGAGTAAAAGGAAAGCGAGAGAAAACGAGAAAAGAGAAGAAGAGATGAATCTGATATTATTAGAATTGCAGAAAATGAAGCCAAAATCTAACTGATACAGGGGGGAGGTATTTATATTGAAAACTAAGGCTATTGAGACTCTAACTACTTCTCTAACAGATTTGTTAACAATCTAACTACTTTGGGGGAAGCCTAACTAACTTGCTGACTCAGCATCAGCACTACTACCAAACCTATTTGACCCAATTTATTACAACTACTACTAATTTCAAAACTCATATAAAGTGAGCGCATTTTTTTAGGTTTATTTAATTATAAAATTTATATATTTTCTAGAAAGTCTAAATAATTTCTTAACAGTGAGGGGGTTTAAAATTCAGACAAATGAATATAATCTTTAAAGTTTAAATTACAAATTTATGTATTTTTCAATATTTGAAACCTCAAACAATTTCATAGTAGAGATTCAAATTAAAATTCCCCAAACATGCAGACACACATACCATTTACAAAATTGAATTTAATCCTTGTGTTTTGAACTTCAATATTAATTCAGCAATTTAGTAGTAAGTATATTTTTGGACATTTAGTAGTAAGTATAATCAACATTAATATTCATGTTTCAAAAGGATCTCCGCAAATATCGCCCCGAATTGATACTTGAACATAAAGAATTTCTTGAGGGATGGGGATGGAACAAAATTACGCAAGGCAGTCATGGGAACTCGAGCCAGGAATCCCTATCTCCGATCGCAAAATTTTTCGAACAATGTGAAATATCTAAGATATCCTTATTGATTAATATAGATTTCGAAATAGCTTTGCTTATTAACCGGCAAAAGAAGATGCAAGCACAAATTGATTAATTGATCGTTCCAGGAAAAGTTAATGCAAACGAAGAACATAATAATGCCTAGCTATCCCCAAATTGTTGATAGAGTATAGCTGTGTATTGAATGCATCGCTTTTTAGGTTGCTTAGCTTTCTTTTCTGGCCTTGCTACTCAATTAGAGGAAGTATATCAAGGCCAAAATTAAAGCATGCTATGCTAATTAAAGGAGTACCTTGTGATGAATATAGCATTTCTCTATGCACAACACACATACATCGCAAATATAATTAACAACTAGTATTTTTCGTGAAACTAAAATTCAGACAGCAATCTTGGGGACACGAAAAATGAAATGAAAGATCGAAAAAGCTCATCAACATTTAACTCACCAGTTTCGATCAGGACATAAAACAAACCATTTAAAGATAAAAGATGAGATGCTTATATATTCACTCCCAGTTCCAAGAATATAAATATATATATTTTTTATAATCTCAAAGTTCAATGTCAGTGGCATGCAGCTCCAATAATTCCTCGGTTTTCTTGTCCTTCAGAGGTTGCAGTGCAGGATGCAAATGAGTTAAGTGGTTGTTTCTCTCGGGAAAGCAAACCCATCCACTATGCAAAATAATTTTAATAAAATAGATGCATGTAAGAATGCTGTAGTAGTAGTAACTAACTGACACAAGAGAAGAAAGTTCTTCTTGAAAGAAAATTATTAGTAAGTGTGCAAGAGTCCTAGTGTTAAGGCTTAATTTGGTCAAACTTTCAGTTATTACTTATTAGAAATTCGCTTCCCAAAGTAGAGAATATATCAGTATCAATCAGTATTGCAAGAACTAGGGTTACGCTTTTGGTGCAAATTATGAAGAGGAACATGCTTTTTGGTTGGTGTTTTAGAGCATCAAAGCAAATTAAGCACATGGAATCAACAAATAATTAAATTAGTATCAAATTAATTAATAATCTGCAATTTGAGGTTTCAGTGCGATGATACCGATATAATTATTAGTTACGCTTATGACCTAACTAGTAGTAGGGCATATAATATAGGAATAAGAATATAGTTATCAGCAGCAAGTTTAAGGTTATTATTATAACAATAGCAGCATCATCATTAGAAATAAAATAATATTATTGGGGCCTTTGTAGAGTGTAGAGGCCTCTAAATTAATAAAATTAAAGTTAAGAAAAGGCGAACGAAGACTGAATTAATTAAACAAATAGCAGCCACTACATGATATATTCTTCATCACAAGACAAACCAGCGGCGCTGTGGGACTGATTTCTCAATATTATAATAACAATCACATAAAATAATATGATGATTATAAGATTCTTTTTATTTATTTAATAAATAATTAAACTAGCTAGCTAGCTGATGATGATATCAGAAATTAATTAAGGTCAAAGATATAAAATATTGGGAAGAAGTAGTAGCAGAAATCAAACTAATAAGAATTGAAATGAAAGAGGAAAACAAAACACAGTATATATAATAAGTCACACATACAGATTCATGATGAAGAGGTCAAATTATTTAACCTAGTTAATTTTACATGTGTTTCAAATCACATGAATATATAATAAAGATATACATAAATATAATAAGTTACTAGCTAGAACGGCGGAGGCTTGATCTCCGCTGCTGCACTTGCACCTGCACCGCCACCACCGCCACCCAATCCAAATAGATCACCGCCGCAGGGAACCGACAACGGATAGCCACTCCTGATGCCGTTCATGCCCCTTCCTCCACCACCACCACCACCACCTGCTGCCAAATTAAAGAAAGAGACAGCGCGGCCGCCGCTGCTGGCCTGTTCGCCGAGCTGGCCAGTTACGGCAGAAGATTGAGATGCTGCAGGTTGTTGTCGCTGCTGATTGAAGTGGTCATCGTCCTCACGAGGATCATCATCGTCCAAACTCAACGGCAATCTCTCAAACATAGCATTTGCAAAGGATGCAGCCATCAGAACCACCACGGCTGAAGCCACAAGAGGGGCCACCACGTTGCCACCAACCACCTGCCCCTGCCCGCCGGACAGGTACACAGAAAGCCCACCGGATCCCGGTGGAGCAGGCGGGGGAAGAATCGTCCCGGAGATAGTGAGGATCTCGAAGGTTCCGTGAAGAGTGAGGACGGAGCCTCCAGGCTGGCGAAGAGTAACGTTGGAGAGGGTGCCAGTGGCGCTGAGGATGCAAAGGCCTCTCCCCCTGCGGCGAGCGTAGGTGGAGAGTGTTTCGAGGATCTCCGAGCCGGCGGAGACCTCAAGAACGTGGCAGCGGAGTGCATTGGGAGTGTCCCTTGTGACTAGGATTGGTGGTTTGGGCTTGTTCTTGGATCCAGCTGGTCTGCCCCTTGGACGGCGGGCACTGGAGGGTTCAGCTGATGATGTTCCTCCGCTTGAAGCTCCACCGTCAGCTTCAGGAGGAGGAGGAGGTGGAGGAGGAGAGTTGAAAAGGGGGTGGTTGTTGTTATCAGGAGGAGTTTGAAGGTGGAGATTGAAAAGGTGCCCTAAATTGAAGTTATTATCTGTTCCCCTCATCACTGCCATACCCTAATACTCATCACTTCCAGTTTTTGCAATTCAAATAAAATTGAAATCACAATTCACACACACACTCTATGATGTAGTTATGTACGGATCCGGAACTTGTATGAATTTAAGGAGTACTACTACTCACATACATACATACATACATACATGCGTGCTGCTTCCAGAGAGAGAGAGAAAAAAAAAGAAAAAGAAAAAGAGAGAAGCAGGGTTTTGAGGATGAAATGGTGGAAATGGGGGAAAGAAGCAAACAAAATTGCATTACCAAAGGTTTTGTTTTGTATTCCCACACACCCCAACCACAACCAACATACCATCTATCTATCTATTCTATTCACTCTTCACTCTTCACTCTTCATTCTTCACGCTCACTCCACAGCGCGTTACATCTTACATATATACATCATCCATCTCATCACTCATCACCATTATCTATCATTAATCACACTTATTAACACATACGGACTCTAATCATGCCACTCCCGCTCTATCTACTCATTTACTTTCCTCAATTTCATGCATTTTTTTATATTACCCACCATTATTTACTAATCAATACCAAATCTTATGTTATTAATTCATTAGATGGATCATGATTTAGAATTATTAAATTAAACTTGCCAAAGGAAACAAATGTGTATACATTAATACATGCATGTATAGCTTGCATTGTTTCTAGAGAAAGACAAGAGAAGCGTGGTGTATAGTCATCACTATTTTTGCTTACTCCTTAAAAATATGCCACACTTCCTACAATTTCCCTAATTTAAACCCCAAACCTTGTTTCTATTTTGTTTTATTTGTCCATTTCATCTCCATCTGTTATTATAAGGAAATAATTTTAAAAAATGTAGTATGATTGAGAAAACTTGTGCCATTGAATAATAAAATATAAAATCATTGATTCAATAAAGTACCTTTTATATACATTAATAATAGATTTTTATTTGAATCCAAATGGTCCAACTTTTTTATATCAAACTTAACTAATATTAAATTAAACCTGTTTCAATTTAATAATTTCACAAGGTCATATTCACGGGTCATATGCCGGTATATCACACAAACGACAAAAAATTTACAAATAAATAAATAAATATTATATTGCCGATTATCATTGCTTACATGAACAAAATATGAAATTAAAAGAACGATTCAATATGACGCGCATTAAATCTTCGTTGCCTCAAGACGCCTTTGTATATGCGCATTCATCACTCATCAGAAGCAAGTAATTTTTAGTTTGGATCCTGTATATAACTAGAGTTGTATGTGCAACTAAGTGATGGGAAGCGAGATTTCAATTTCATTATTGTTGACCACCCGAAAAGCAATATTATCGATTTAGGAGCAATATTAATTTGCAAAATCTACGTAAATACGTTGAAAATGTGCCTCGTTGCTTGCTTTAGAAGTAACAAGCTAAGGATTTCTCAATCTGTCCAACTTTGAACGACATAAATTTCATTTTGGTCCTTGAGATTCGTGGGTTGCACCAGAATGGTCTCTGAAATTCCAATTGCACTATTTTAATCCAAAGATTTAAAAAATTGCACTAAATTGGTCCCTGTCCCCTTTTCGGTATAAATTTGGTTAATTTCGTGAGTGGTGTGATAATTGTTTTGCATGTTAGACAATATAAAACGATGTCTTTTCATTTATGATGCTCAATAATTGTTAAAACAACATTATTTGATACCTAAGAAGCATAAATGAAGAGTTATGGAGGAATTAGATAGTGGATAAATCATTTTTAATGATCATTTAACGTTATAAGTGAAACAACGTAGTTTTATTTTGTTCAACATATAAGGTAGCCGTCACATCCTTCACAAAATTTACAAGAATTGGACTGAAGAGGAGGCTAGGGACCAATTTGATGGAATTTTTTCAATCTTAAGGACGAAAATGGTGCAATTAGAATCTCAGGGACCATTTTAGTGCAACTCGCGAATCTCAGGAACCATTCTAGTGTAACTCGCGAATCTCAATGACCAAAATGGGGTTTAACTCAACCTTGAGGAGTTGATCGACTTTTGAAAGCTGTTAAGCATTCTGGAGAAAGTAATACCATCACCGGATGATATGGCCTTTAGCTTGCAAGTGTTTCATTTTGAGATAAAACCCTAAACAATTTTTTTAGGATCGAATAATCTTTTAGTTTTAATAATATTTTCCAATCCGTGAACTCAACTAATTTGTAGCAAATTTGATTTTTATTTTAAAAAATGAATTACATACAAAAAGTGGAATGAACCCTTGACAGTTGTTTAATTGAATGAATGAACTAACTACTCGGTTAAGTCGATTTGATTAACTTTGGGATATAATAGCTGAATTTCCCCTGAATTTCACCTTGGGGAAGGCATAATCATCATGATACAAAGAATCCAAAAACTGGCGTAGAAAGAAGAAAAGTATTTATTCAACACCACATCATCAAGATCATCAGTGTTTACATATGCCATATGGATTGGCAGTTAGATTCTATCTCGAGAAATCCTCACGTGACCTCCAATTATGAAAGGTGTTGTGTGTTGATACACTTTATCACTTACATCTTTAAGAGAATGTAATCGAAAGTTTAATTTTTTCTTTTAACTGCAAAGGCATCCCAAAATTTCTTGTCCTTCACATCTCAATTCATTTATCACAGCCACACATGTATAAGGCTAGTTTTTTTTTTTTGGACATAGGTATAAGGTTAGTAGATAAATGAACTTAAATTGGTCATTTGGGTCGTCTAAAATATAAAGTAAGTTAAACTTCACCAATTTTTTGGACCCTACAACACAAGCTGTTTTTCTATCACACCCAACTATTTGCTGGGAATATCTAGTATTTATTTTTCTCTCCTTGGGCCTTTTGGCCCGAATGAATACTAAAGAAAAAACAAAACTAAACACCCAATCCAGTCCAATACTATTTTTATTTTAGACAAGTCAATCTTTAATGATTCAAAAACTTCAATCTAAGTTCTCAATCATTTAAAATTGAGACTAATAAATCCTTAAAGGAAGCCACAGGATCGAATCCCAGCTGAGGAAAAGCTGGAAAATATTAGTGTGTGTGAGTGAGGGGTGTGTGTGTTTGTGGTAAAGCCTAGGATTGGGAGCTGTTGTCCAATCCACTAGTCCAAAAATAAATAAATAAATAAATCCTTAAAACCGATTTATGAGACTATGATTTAGGATTGATAAACCAATTTTAAAGATATATTTGTCCCAATTTTTAAAAGGTTAAAAACAGGATTAGAATTTACAAATCATTAAGGGTGGACTTGTCCAAATTAAAAATGGTGATAGAACACCATAATTGAGTTATGAAATTCTTCAAGATTCGGAATAGATAAATAAACTGAAGGTACTCACTTTACATTTTATGTTTACTAGCAATCTTTCTTTCTAGGTAAATTCATAATGAAGCTGTGTTAGTCAGTCGTTGAAAGTTTTATCTCGACACATTGTTAAGGTTGGTTTATGTGAAAGTAAAGCACTACTAATAATCAATCAATGGGGCAGTGTAGCTCAATGCCTCACAATAATCAAAGGGCACATGCGAGAGCTATCCTGGCATAACTAATAACTGATAAGCAATTAAGCATTCATAAGCAAATGGCGAAAACAAAAGTGAACATAAAAAAGGGGCATCGTGAAAGATGCCAAAATAGTTCTCATGTCTGTCAAGGGTGCTACATTATGCATGCAATCACGGAAGAACCTTCTATCATTATTATTTTCAACAGTGTCTTATCGTTGATATTAAGAAACATTGGAAGAAAAAAGTCAAGGAAAAATTACCCCCAAACGGTTTTAAAATAATTAAGGAAAAGTGGCAGTAGCTTTTGCTGATAATGACGGATTAGTTCATCAACCACTCAGAAAAGAACAAAAAACAGAACAGTAAAACCAGACTCAGCTTTTGCCCTTTATTCCCCCACAAAGTATATGATCAAGGCCAAACTTTACACCTTAAGGGAAGATAGTAAAAAGAAAACATTGCTTTAACAATAAGTCAGGGAACATGGCCGGTTCTTCTCACCAAAGGAAGAACTAGAGAAGACATACCTTTATAAAATAAATGAAGGCAACAGAGGAGAACCCAGGGCGGCAGGATTTTGTGATGTGCCAGCTGGTTCGCCGCTACTGAAGCATTCTTCATAAGCAGGGGGAAAAGTCAACATTGCATCATGCCATCAATTAAAGTAAACTAACTTTTGTATACTCACTTGATACACTTCACTTAATCATGATATTGTGGAGTTAGTTCCCATTTTATCTGAGGCCTTCACTAGTTCACTCCATCTTATAATGATAAAATGATGAGTTTTAAGGGAATACACAAAACATAAATCATTCTGCAATTACTCTTACATAACTTGCCAAAAATTCAGTTGCTACCCACTCACTCACTGTTCTCTATTAAGTAAGGCAACATCTTCACTGCACTAGGCTGAATTTGACAGCACCATTTTCAAGTTCAGCAACACAAAGACATAAGTTAAGGTCCTTTGTTTCATGCTAGGAAGATCAAGTTAAATTCCAAATCTATTACAGCATCTTAATTCTAAACTTCTAGTGCATATCCAGCCAGCCACAGAAGTAGTACCAACTACCAACAGAAAACTCACAGGTCAATCGAAGTTCCATGCCCCAGACAAAAAATAGACAGTCAATCGTCCAGAGCAACAAATCCAGGGATATGAATTGAATCACTCCATAGGCACATAGCCAGTGTATTTTGCAATTTGTAGATAAAAGATCATATCAAACAACATTCTCCTAAAATGACAAATGTTTAAGTTTCATTCAAGTGACATAAGAGAAAGCATCAAATATTGCTTAATTTTGTCCAAATGGAATGAATGCCTCTGGAAGGATAGTCTGTTTCTATGATGGGAGCTTCTATTGAATTGCGCCCATCTGTTACAAAATTTATTCCCAAATCTCAAAAGTATTAACAAGTATAACATAGAAAGATTATTGCTGCTATGAAGGGGGAAAAAACAAGAACCTAACTCACTTAATATAAACTATATGTATATGGGCAACACTAATACAACAAAATGGTATACTCAATCAGTTATGTAGAGTAATGGCATGGTGAAAGAAACCCCCATTTTGTCACTCCTCAGTCCTCACTGCGAAATAACATGAGAAATGAATCAATCCATAAACACATAATTCATACAGTAATAGTGGGATTAAGAAGGAAGATTACTTATCCGGTTTGGTTTGATTATCCTTGTTTTTGTTGCCGTATACCAAACCTGTGACCTGGAAGAGAGAAATGGGGAAAAACAAAGGAAGCAAGGTAAGTGGAAGGATCTAGAATGAGGAATGAGGAAATAGAGAAGAAGGTAATAGACCTGAGGATCAGGGAGGGGTTTTCGAGTTTCAACGTATCGATAAGGATCGGGTTGTGAGGCGGCGAGAGCAGCTCGTTCCTCCTGTTCGCGCTTCAGATCCTGAGAAGGCTTCACCCAAAGGAAGTAAGCTAGGGTTCCGGCGACCACCCAGGAAGCCAGGCTGCTTCCTCCTCTGAGGCCTCCCATAGAATTTCCGACGAACGACCTCACGTTCCCCAAAGTTCTTCGCCACCCGCTACTCATTGTAACTAATCCGTACAATCCGTTACAGATGACAGATGCTTTCTAACTGCCGCCGACTCAAGATCGACCAACTTTTGCGTGTCTCCTGCTCGATGCCTCTCCCTCTGACCCGCCCGGCCCAACAACAACTCATGCAACTTTCCACCGCCTGCAATCGCAAATTCGCAATCTAAAATTCTAAATATCACAGTTTTCTTTATTTTTTTAAAAATAAATGCACATTAAAATGAGTTAAATCATATTCAGTTACTATATGAAAAAATATAAATAATTAATAATTTTTTAATCAATAAATTAGCCAACAAAAAATAGAATATCTGAAATCAGTGTTTATCGAACATCCACAATGGAAACTATTGAACATAAAAAACCTAAAATAACCTCGACCAATTTTATATTTTTTTTAGAAACAGAACATCCAAAACCTAAAAACAGAACATCCAAAACCTAAAAAAATTGAACACCCGAATTAAATTGTTGACTGATATTAGCTGAATTTTTATTGGTTACCTAGCATAATTGTTATTATATATATATTTGTGTATAAATATATGATGAGTGATACGCAATAGGTGATTTTAGTGTATAAATAAATAAATAATACTTTTATTATTGATTTAAGTAATAAAGAGAAAATGGTTGTTTTACGAGTGAATATTCGTCCGGCACTTGACAAATTGGTAGACAGACAATGAGGTTTCTGATAAAAAAGAAATATCTCAATACGGCGATATTTATTACCATAGACAAATTCATCATTTTTTCTGTGTTCTTTATCTAGAATTAATAAAACTGAATATGTGACACGTTAAGTGGTGATATGGTCGTTAAATGTCAGCTTGGACGAACACATTGTGTTACGAACCAACCCAGCAACTCGATTTTAACTTGCTCCATCTCAAGATATTAAACCCTATTTTATAGAATATACTTTTTCTGCATAGAATTTTCTTCAATTCTTCAATTATTACCTTACACCATGAGCTACAAATGTTATTTAATAAACAAATCATCACTTTAACTTGTCACGTAGATATATTTAGAGAAAATAATTAAAAATGAGACTAATGTATCTAACAACGATAATTATCAAGGATCGGATTGTATTTTTTTTTTATCAGAGACCTCGTTGTCTTTCGAAGTAATTATTGTAGATTTTTTGAGATTTCACTCTTATTTTACTGGAATTAATTAATAATTAATTAGATTTGGTATCTTTTCATAATTTATATGATAAAAAATTAAAAATTAATTGATAGTAATATACGAGAACGGATAAGATGGGTTGATATTTGCGAAGATCAAAGCAACATTAAATCGTGACATGGACGTTGCACGTGTACGTGGAGCATCCTAAGCAAGAAATGCCAACGGAGGTTGGAAAGGCAAAGACCCTAACATTCTAAACTGAACAAATAATAAAGTAAGTAAAATTTATTTATATTTACTAAGAGCTGAGCTTGGAATAAATCAATAAAAATATTAAATTCATATAAGTTGGTGCAACTAATGTTGCTAGGTATTTTCGCTTCCTCATATCCTCAAGTTCAAGTCATGTAATCACCAAAAAAAAAATATCATATATGTTTATTCAGAAGGAGTGATCTTCAACCACATAGATTGCACTGTTATTTCGGTTTTCTCCTCAATTGTCTAGGTGTTCAGACAGAAAAACACATACAAACACTATAACACAGAGCACTGCTCATGATTAAAGAGGCAGGTATATTATGTTCGTCGCTCAAACCGTGTCTAAGTCGCGTAGGCTTCAAGAAGGAACGGAGCTGCGCCAAGGCAAGAAAGAAGCCAAACTGGACACTACTCATGTTACATAGAAACAAAACTTATGTATACCATCAAAACACTTAAAATGACATACCAAATAAGTAAACTGGAAAATAAAATGTGAAAATTATGCAAATTTATAGTGCTTCTTAATTTTTTTTTGTGTCTTTTATTCTTAATTATTTAATACTTAAAATTCAAGTGAAAAAAAAAAGTAGTTAAAAAAGAGGGGTGGGGGTTGAGTGAGGGCGTGGGTGGGTCCCGGATGAAGAAGCATCTGAGGCTGTCCGGTTGGGTTGAGTAAGAGTAACCCACTCTGCTTTTTCTTTTTTAAAAAAAAATATATATATATTTGTTTTTTGAGTATTACAGTTGGGCATTGTTCGTTTTCAATTTCATTCGATCCTACTAAATGATTCATCAAAAGAGTACTCTCGTTTCTCTTGTTGTTCTTCTTCTTCTTCATCGATCCACCCTGTCACCACACATCATCATCAACTTCAACAACTACCATAATTCATAATTGATTCCCCAAACAGTCCCCCCTCCCTTTCCCCTTTCCCCCCTTCTCTTCTTTCTCTCCCCCTTTTTTCTCTCTCTCTCTCTCTTTGAATTCACACTTGAATTGAACTCTTGTAGTAGTAACTAGTAAGTAGTAGAAGGAAGCAAGTGTATCCCAGATTCTTTTGTACTCTGACCAGACCCGTTTCTTCCATGTATCCCACCACCCACTTTCCCAATTCTTTTCCTTTCCCTCCATCCCCCACTTCCCCCCTCAATTCTAGGGTTTTTCATTCTTATTATTCCAACCCTCCTTCTTTTTAAATACTCAAAATAATTCAATTCAATTTCACATAAAACCCTTTTCTTTCCACTTTTATATCCTTAGGTTATCCCCACTCATCACTCTTCTTCTCTCTTTCTCTCTCTCTCCTCACAGCTTATATTCGCTGTTCTTCGAATCTCTTCTCCTTCCTCTGATTCTTAGTATATTTCTTCGTAATCTACTTCTTCTTCTCCTCCTCCACTGCCCACCCTTTGTTTTCTTCTTCTCTTCACCTAAATTCAGTATCACTTTGTATATTCGTCTCGGTGATTTCATTTTGGGTGCGTGTGGAGGAGAATTATCATCATCATCTCGATTGTTAATGGCATACCAAGCGATTCAGGGCCCAAGCTCGGGATCGAGTTCAAGTTCGGGGTTTCAATTACTGAACTCTCCTTTCGGTGACACCACATACACCAAGGTGTTCGTGGGAGGGCTGGCATGGGAGACTCAGAGCGAAACCATGCGCCGCTACTTCGAGCAGTTCGGGGACATTCTGGAGGCCGTAGTCATCACTGACAAGAACACTGGCAGATCCAAAGGCTATGGTTTTGTGAGTATCTCTTTATTCCCACTGTAATTACTGGCTTTGCTGTTATGGTTTTTGTGTCCAAAGATGAAAATGTGCAATTAGAATGAGTTGGTTTCTGCATGGAATTGGAGGGTATAGGTGACTTTCCGGGATCCTGAGGCTGCCAGGAGAGCATGTTCTGATCCAACTCCGATCATTGATGGTAGAAGGGCTAATTGTAACTTGGCTTCACTTGGTCGACCACGCCCTCCTCTTCCTTATGGTATTCTATTCTTTCACAATCTCAATTCATTCACTATATTCTTATTTATGCTATGCTCCTAATGCGCATACCAAAATTTGACTACATTGACTTCAAAAAGCTGAATTTATTATTATTGTGGAGATGGTTGGAACTTGGAACCCCACATTTCCATGGCCTTGTTATCAAGATAAAGTTTTGGGCGGTGCTTCAAAGTGCTTGATTGCTTGGATTTTTCTTTTTTATTTTTTAAAACATGTACGGTTATCTAAAGAACACGTAATTCATCCTAAAGATGCAAGGTGAGCATTTATCTGATTTAATGTCATTGCCTCATCTTTTATTTTGGCCCACAATTTCTTATTTCTGCTCGGTGCTCATGCATGTCAATGTCTGGTCAATTTACACCTAGCTTGCTCTCTCTGGTTGGCCCATTTACCAATCCACTCTACTTTTCTTTAACAGTTCTTTTGAGCTGTGCTGTGCCCAAGCTATATTTCATTGTTATGAGTCTTCTGTAGTAAAATAGTGAACTTTTTTTTGCACATGGATTACTTTTATTCGGTGATTGATTCCGTTGTTGTTTATAGGACGGATAAGACCAGCCTCCCCATATGTTGGAGGTTTGCAACCAGCGAGAGGAGCCTTTGTGGGAGGTTATGGCTACCAGCAACCAGTTTCATATGGCTATCAACAGGGGTTGGTTTATCCACCATATGGGTGAGTTGGATGTTATACCCATTGCGATAATTTGATTTTATTTGTGTGCCTCTTTGATGTCGATAGTTACTACTACTTTAGCTTTATATATACTTGCCACATCTATGGATATATGTCCAGTATCGTTGCTATTTGTTGTCAAGCAACATTCAATTGAATGTTAAGACCCTAACCCAACCTGGCTAAAGCATTTTATTCGTATGGCAATCTTTATGTTTGATTACAACATGTGGCATCCTTTTAGTAGTGATTAATTAGGAGAGGAGAATCTTACTGAATTAGGCATTAGTTGTTCATTGTTTAGTGGAAAGCTTATGTCAACAAAACTTATAAAAAACAACTAATCATTTGCTACATTTATCTTGAAGTGTGTGAGGTGTTCCTAACTACATTTGCATTGTGCATCAGGATGTATTACACCAGAATCATGCTATTGAGGTGATCTTTTCAACATTATATCTGGTTGTTTTTTTTATCCTTGCAGGTATACGACATATGGACCTGAATACGTCTACCCACAGGTCATATTCATTTTTATTTTGTTTTCATTTTTATTTTTACAATTCTGCTCAGGAAGATTTTAGTTTTATGTGATCTTCTATTGACTATTTCTCTGCCATTCTGTCTAATAGAGTATGTACAATCCATATATTGGTCAACAGTACCTTCAGATATATGGAGTGCCGGGTGCAGTAAACACAACCATTTATCCTTATGGACAATTGGGTCAGGCTATT